>WJSG01026445.1:0-19408 GCA_016618145.1 Sanghuangporus lonicericola | reverse complement strand
GGGAATGCCATTATGCGTACGTATATGCGTCTGTATGTGTCCGTGGGCGGGGAACAACACGGCTGATGGGGCTTCGCGAGTCAGGGACTCGGGGGTCCGGGACTCGGGATGGCGCGTGCGCAACTCACGAGATTTTGAGTGGCGAATATAACGGACCTTTCATGTTTCTTACGGACTCTTCATGCATGGTTTTTCTTCTGGCCATATACTTACTGCATTTGCCTCCGGCGTTTCACATTGTTGTTCTCTTAGTACTACGAAGTTCTGGGATCATTCCACCCGCTCTCCGTCCTCATCCTCCCAAGCATTAACGTTAATCTTCTTGTATGTAGCGTAGAATGCAGCATTCGAGATTGTCGCACTACGGTGGGCTGTACGAACGCGTTCGGAAAACGCCGAAAGGGAGCGCTAGCTAGGTGGAAATAGCCACCTTATCCACCCGTGAGCTCCAAATACCCTCTTTCCCCTCCTCCTAACACCTTGAAGTACTCGCAGCTCTTGGATCCCTCGAACACGTATCCTACAGGAGGCGACGCACAATTACCGTTCTCCGTCATTCTTCGCGTGTTGCAGACGTGCAGCCACATCCCCAGCCATCTGACGCGTCTCCACATCGAGTACTTGGCTGATGAGCATGAGGATGCCCTATTGCGATACATATCGTCCACATATCTCTCTCTCGTCGAACTGGAGGTCCACCGTCGTTTTCCAGAACATATCACTGAGGATCCAGACTGGCAGTTGGTATGTCTTGCCATCTATCACTCCGGAGCCTTGCAGACTGAGAAATGATTACTTTCTTCACAGAAAGCCCTCGGAAGAGCGTGCGCGTCCCTCACTAAGCTGCGCAGTCTTTATGTCCAAGTCACCCTCAGTGATTATCCCAAGCGGTTTCATATCCCGAGGAGGACGATATACTACACTGAAGACCAGCATGGTTCTTGAACGGAGACAGCTCTCCTCAGCGTCGCCACCGCCCTCGCGTGCATGCTTGCGCCCTCGATAAAGACTATCGCGTTCCTCACTCCCGATACTTACTGGCCACGTTGGGCCATCTACAGCGTCCACGATGCCGATGAGGGGAAGGAAGGGGTCGGACGGGCGGCGCGATATGAGTATCATGGTATTGCCCAGGAAGGGGATGCCCATTGTCCGCCGTGGGCTTAACAGTACTTACTTGCGTGCCTTTCTTTATTTCTGTCTTCTGTAGACTGTGTACGAGTAATAACACATCTGGAGACAGTGTAGCGCGCGATAGATGAGCGCCTATTATTGGAACCGCGCAGCCCGCGCGCTGTATGTTCAGGTATGTTCATACCATGATGACAGGGAACAGCACCATGAAACCTACGGCCGCGGGCGCGCACTACATATCCCGCAGAATGGGTACGTGTACGAACTCGATGCAGGGCTGAGGGTCCGCTGATACTTATCAAGGTGGCCATCAGTACCGGCGGGAGCCTTGCGGCATGAGAAGGTCCCGACTTTTTGAGGCTCGGTCGCATTCTCGCCATGGGGTCGTTGCATCGGCATCTTCGCCGTGTGTATATTAGATCAGGTGGCAGTATGTCGCTCAGCGCGTAGCAATATCAGGGACTTGAGTAATGACGCCTCCTCGACCTTCCCAGCAAGAGCTATAGGAATGTGCCAAAGGACCACCACGCGTTTGTCTGCAAGTACTCCTTCTAGTTTTCACCGTTGGACTCACTTCACATTCTACAGAAGAAGCCCAGCATCAACCAGACGCCAGCGAATTCACTCCGGCGGCGATTCACGACTGTGTGGGCGTGCTGGAACTCTCACTGATGGTGCATACATTGATTCGAATCTTCTTCACTCCAAGTTGACAACAAAGACACAGAGACGCGCTCTCCGGAGCGCCTCCATAAGGAACTTATGCCGGTACCCGATCGCGATGGCCACCACGCAGGGGAGGACTGGTGGACGATGGACTTCGGCAGGGGTCAATTGGTCGCAGGTAGTCTTCAAGGGTGCAAACTATCTGCCTCGCGACGATCGTCCAGTCCCTTCCGACATTCTGGCCAAACCGTTGGGAGCAGTTGAGTCGCAAGTCGTCGACATATAAGAAGGCACCAACCATCTTCTGCTGATATTGCCCAGACACTGGCACTCCTCGGCGCATTCCTATTCCCCATCCCGGTCTCTAACAACGACACAAGCCCAGGTTCTGTTGCGAAGTCGGCTTGCGCGAGAACAGCCCGGTACGCCATTCGACAAGTCTGTTCATGATGCTGAAGCCAATCATTCATTCGTCACCCTCACTAGATATGTCACCCGTCGTCAGGTCAGAGAGTCCGACTCCATTCTTGGGTGCTGGTCCGCAGGCACAGTCGCTTCCAAACTCGAAATTTGACCGGATGGGTAAGCAATAGTGCGCCTCTCGAAAATTATCTCACTCACATGCAGCAGATTCCTTGCAAGAGGATGCAGAATGCGGCCTCAAGAAGATCGCAGAACAATTGCTCTGTATTCCAGGTTAGAGTGTGGTTCGATATTGTGTCGCTCCTACTCCTCATATTCGACAAATCAGCCAAACGCACCCTCGGTGAAGTCCAGAAGGTGGCAGATAAGGTCGTCCACATCGCAGACCATATCCTCAAGCTGGTCGAACATTTTGCCGACATCCATCCCATAGCGAAGGTGAACTATATCTCGATTGGCAGCTCACCGTGATGGATGGTCATGCTCAAGTATTCTGTAGATCGTCCACGGCGCTCTGGCTGTAGGTGGACAGTGCTCCATTCTCGTTCTCACCTCAGCAACACTCTTGGAAACAGGCTTTCGTTGAGGTGTACAAACTCCACTCCGAAACCGACATCCGGATCCACATTGTATTGAAACATATGGTACAATCATCTGGTCGGCCCAGGGGACATCCGTTAATCGAAGAACTTAGCTCGACGCCGTGACTTGTATCAAGATCTTGCGGGAAATTGAGGGACCAGAGGACGAACTGGCGAGCAACGTGGAGGTCACCTTCCAGCAGATGGCGTCCACCATCAAAGATTTCGGTCAGTGTTTGTTTTTGGCAGCTGCTCGGTGTGCCTCACCGGTTCGTCCTTCTCGGAAATAGGTGCTTATGTGGAGTGAGTAGCCATTTTGCAGTCGTCCATGGCACCGACGGCTTGACATTTAACTGTACTCGCTCTAGTCTTTACCATGGTTATTGGCAACCGGTCTGTAAGTCACCTTCTACTCGCGACAGGCGTGGGCTCCTTGGCTGACAACGATGGATGGCAGATAAGCTTCTTCTTGCTCATCATCATCACGCCAAGCTGAAGCATCTTCACGAAACTTTCGAGGAACACAGAGCCGCCTTGGAACGCATGCTGAACGCCCGGATAGCAAAGCGGACTAATATGCAACTCAAGAGCCTTAGCACAAATATGACCGACATCAAGGCCAGCGCTGACCAGATCCTGGCCCATGTAACCAAGCTTGAACGTGCTGAGCACCCCGAAGCGACAGACTTCATCGAGGACCGCGGCGCAGACAAGATCGTTAAGGTGCGTGTATCATATCATACGATCCTAGCGGTTTGCTTATATTAAATTGTAGGATGATGTGCTTCTCGCGAAGTTGGGGTTGTTGCTCCGTGAGAAGGTCACTGAGACGATGAAGGAGACTCTCCGCCGGGACTTCGATGTTCTGCTCGAGATTCATGGGTACGTAACGACCCTCCCTGACCGCTGGAAAACTTGGGGTGCGTTAAGTTGACTTCCCTTGCCGCAGCCGTCATTTCGATATGAAGGTCGAGCAGGTCGAGAAGACCTTGTTGGTAGCGATCGACACATGCCGGGGCCAGCTAACCCGCCAGGCACGTTCCCTTCCAATTTTTGCTGACTGGGCCGACATAAGTAGGCTGAGCGCACACCGCTGCAGATGAGCAAAGGTCACCACGAGCTGATTCACAGGCGCGAAGTCCAGAAGATATGGGAAGGTAAGTTGATGAAGCCTGCCACTGCTAGCGAACGCTGATATCGCCTGCAGAGAATCGCTGGCGGTCGAGCGTACAATGTTCGGTCTTTGTTGAAGGTGAGTAACGACTCCATCGCTTAAACTTACTGACATCGAGACATCCATCTAGCACTGCATGTCTTCTACGAAACGCGCTTCCGGGAGCATCTTCAGGAGCATAACATGCCACATGAAGATGCTTGGACCGTAGACATATTTGCGCGCGCTACATGTGAGTTGCTATCAGCATTTGTGTATCCGAGTCACTGGGGATATAATTCAACTTTACTTCCTGCAGACCACTCTGCAATTGGTGACATGGTCGACGAAGACGGCAGCGACCTCATCTCTGCTTCTGAGATGAACAAGTTCTCCGCGGTGTGTCCAGAGGGGTGGTCGACGGCACAGTGGTTCGCATTGTAAGTCGGACCTCTCCATATCATCGTTCGTCACTGAACGACCGACGATGCGCACAGTTGCGCATGTGGCTGGGCTAACAACAACGCCTGGTATGTGCTTTCGGCGCCGGTAGTCATACATTACTGTGACGATGACTCGTCCATACAGGTACTATCGGCGCATCGAAGAGTTTATGGTCGACAAAGAGATTGGGGACGGTATCCGAAGCCACACCGCTGATCGGGGCAGCCAGCCCAACGACTGGCAGACCATCCACGACGTCATGGAGTCCCTTGGATACCTTCTCTACGTCGAGGACGTAGACGATCTCTCAGAGGCCAAAGTCCCACCGGAGCTTCGTGTGCTCCAAGAGAGATATCGCGAACAAGAGGTAACAGCCATCGCCGACAGACTGGAGAAGCTGGATTACCATCTCAAGAATGATTCCGACGTCGCCGCGGTTGCAGGCAGCCGTCGACCTGAACTGGTGCGTTCATTACATCGTCCCGCATACAGCCATGTCCTTTAACAACGTCATAGCACATCATGTGTCTCTTCTACGTCCTGGCGCGACGTATCCATGGCGCCATCAAGTCCTTCCTCCACTCCAACTCTGGTCGGCGTGAACGCCTCAGCGATCTGCGCAAGATCGAGGACGCCGCGCAATCATGTCTCGTCGCATTCTTCGCGTTCCAAGCTCGCATGCAAGAGCTCATGCGCGGCTGGCGGTCTCAAGGGCGCAACATCGACCTGCAGATCGACCGTTACGCCGACGGGCTCTTCCGGAACGTCCGTCACGAGGTAGGCTACGTACCGCAAGACTAGCGGATAAGCATCTGATTCGCCGCATGTGGCTTGCTATCATCAGGCCCCCCGGTGTCGCAAGGCGGCGGAGACTCTGTGCGGCGCGCTGTTTCACGGAACGCCCTCGCGCTACCGCAAGCTCATCGATGCCATGACCCGTTCATCACAAGCTGTACGTGTACCCTTTGATCTCGAGGTCCGCATCGTCCACGCTGATACACGTCCAATGCCTCACAGCAACAGCTGAACGATCTGGTCGTCCAAGTAGCAACTCTATCCAAGACCGTCGAGAAGCTCAAGCAGCTCCTCAGCGCCCAGCACGAGCACGTCTCCAAGCTGACGGCATCTCTCGACTATCACGATCGACATCATGCAGAGCAGGAAGCCACGACGATCACGGTGAAGCAGGTGGACACGAGCGAAAGCTCAACGAAGAATACTCACACGAGAAAGCGAGACTACGTGCTCAGGCCCTTCACACGGGCGCGTGCTGACTCCGAGAGCACGCTTGCCGAGACCGAGGAGAAGGAGCTGGAGAAGGTGACGTTTTGGCCGAGAGGCTTACCGCGCGTGCATTGGCACTAGATGTTTGCAATTGTCTGAAGTTCGTCTTCCCTTCAAATCTCGCACTGTGATGTGATGTATGACTAGTGCTCCATGTGTTCTGTAGCGGTGCACCACCAGTAATGTGTCCTGATGGACGGAGAGGGCTCTAACATTTGTATGACCAAAAGGCTTCAGAATCCGCTTCCTTTGTCGTCTGCGACTTGGGAATTTAAACTATTTTGATTGTCATGCTGTACGAATTCATTACCAGCCATCTCACTGTTCACGTTGTGAAGTCGAAACCTGCGTAACCGTCCACAACGAAGTCAAAGGAACTTGAAACTTAGATTCGCGGACGGGCTTCGTGAGAACTCGATCACGGGACCGACGCGCATTGCCACAAGCGCGTCTCGGCGCCTTCACGCGTCTCTCTTCTTGCTCCTCACTCGATGGATGACTGTAGGAGGTACGCACCACAAATCCCGTGGTATATCTATACTTCTAACGCATACATTCTGTTACTCTGACCAGAGTGCTTTTGGACAGTAAGCATTATATACAGTCCGCCATAATACCGTGATCGCTGACTGGCAGATACTTATGTTGCCCAGCTTTTGGTCACTCGGCTTTCCGCGGCAAACAGGAAGAAGTCGTGGAAGCCGCTATACTAGGTAGCGCGACTTTCATACATACTTTTATAACGCAGCTGATCGACGGCGCCTAGGGTCCGATGTGCTAGTCATCGCACCAACTGGGATGGGCAAGGTTGGTTTCAGTACTCCTCCGGGAGCCACACGTTGTTCACCAGTCCACCGCAGAGCCTCTGCTTTCAAGTACCTGCAGTTGCTGCCGAGGTACTTACACTCAGATTGCATATGTATCTGTACCTGACAGCACTGTGCATTCAGCATGGCGTAACAGTGGTGGTCTCACCCCTTCTTGGTAAGCATCCAACTGTGTCAACCTTTGATATGCTGAACATTATATGCCACTCGACAGCTCTGATGAAGAACCGTCAGTCGTCCTTCACTTTCTATCTGATTAATGTAGCCAACGCTGTGCTGCAGAGATAGCCAAGCTTAGAGAACTGTCTGTGCCTGTCGCATCACTAACCTCCGATACTCCGTCGCATGAAAGGTCCTGTGTAGGTCGCGCATATTCGCATTGCGGCTTCTCGATAGCTTACGTCCTGAATTGCAGGTTATGAAGGACCTATCATCAGACGAACCGTCGTTACGGTTGTTCTACGGTGTGTCAAGGTCAGCTTCAGACTCAAGACAATACTGATGTCGTGCAGTCAGTCCAGAGAAGTTCTGCACGCCGGAAATTCGCAAGATGATGGGCGATTTGCATAGCAGAGACGAGCTTAATCGCCTAGTAGTCGACGAGGTACTTTTCAATTGACTATACTAACCGATCTATACTAAACGTCCCTCATAGGCTCACTGTATCTCGGTGGGACCAATTTCAGATACTTTATGGATACATGCTGATAGAATACAGGAATGGGGCCACGACTTCCGTGAAGAATATCGACGGCTAGGATCCTTCAGGGACAAGTTCCCCAACATACCCATCATGGCTCTCACTGCCACGGCAACAGAGACGTATGCATCGCCTTTACGCATCGGTATATTGCCAGCTGACTTCAAGGGTCCCAGCGTGCAGCAGGACATCATACGCAGCCTGAAGATGACTCGTAACCGCCTCTTCCTTGCGGTTCATCCATTCAATNTAACCGCCTCTTCCTTGCGGTTCATCCATTCAATAGAGCTAACCTGTACTACGAGGTAGGATGATTGTTGCAGGAACTTACTGCCAGTGTTCCATCTAACATCGCTCCAGGTTCGCTATCTATCGTCGCCAAATCCGAACGCGCACATGATCGACGTATTCGAGTACGTTGACACTTTGCATCGACGCCGCGGACAGCCTTCGTCTGGGATCGTGTATTGTCGAACACGGGCCGTATGCGACGATTTGGCACAATTCCTGCGAGGAAAGGGGATCCAGGCGAAAGCCTACCACCGCGGTTTAAGGTAAGGTCAGACATTCCATGAAGACAAATCGCGCGACTGATCACTTTCTCATGACAGCAACGCGGTCTTGGATAAGACTTTGAGAGAATGGGGCGAAGGCGGAAACGGCATCCCCGGAGGTGCAGACGTGGTTTGTGCAACATCCACTTGACTCATTGTGGCACGCTCTCAGTGGCCTGGATGTCCAGGTATGCGCGACCATTGCGTTCGGCATGGGGATCGACAAGGCAGACGTTCGGTGCGGTCACAGATTTGATTCAAAATTTCACGTAACGAAGCTAAACGTAACCGCGAGCAGATACATCATCCATTACGACCTACCAAAGAGCCTTGAAGGTACGTGGCCTCACGCCGAGATTTGACACATTCATTAATTCCTTTCAAGGCTACTACCAGGAAACAGGTGTGTCCCTTGCCGTGGTGGTTCATTGGTGTCCCGGACTCACCGAGTGTGCGTGCAGGTCGGGCGGGGCGAGATGGTCTGGTGAGCACCTGAGTATCACGCGACTTCAATATGGGCTCATTCTGTTCGTGACCAGCCAGCGAAGTGTATCCTATTCTACTGTTAGTCAATGATGTGTCCATCTCTGGCGAAGCACTGATGACCAATCTTCAGCAAGAGAAGATGCATCGAGGGTCAAGCGCTGGGTGTCCGACTCCCACTCGAAACGTATCGTGAAGGCAGAGTCCGACAATGGCCCAGCACCCAGCCAGCGAGCCATGGACAGCTTGTCAACGGTATGTCCCATCGTGTCGTGTCGTGTACTGATAATTTATATGACAGTACTTCTACTCTTTCAGCTAATCGACTTCGCCGAGAACGTCAACACATGTCGACACGTCGTGCGTTGTATTCGTACGGTGTAGTACGCGGTACAGCACGAGTCTCACCATTGCGGCTTAGCTCATCTGCAGGTACTTCGGAGAGAAGGTCAATGCTCGTGACCCAACAGTCGTCAAGACATACTGCAACCAGATGTGTGACGTACGCGCGCCCCTTTGCGACTACCCGTACCGGCTTGATTTGACTTTCTGGTATGTACTGTACAGGTCTGCAAGTACCCCGAGAAAGCCAAGTTCCGGAAGCGCAACCTATCCCCGCACGAAGACGTGATCGCCCAGTCCTGGCAGCCAGCTCGTGCCCCATCCGACAGCTCTGGCTCAACTCTTCGCAAGTCCTTCCAGCGAGACTCGGAGTCCACGGCTGGCGCCAGTCGGTCCATCTCCCTGAAGCGTGGCGCACCCGACAGCACATATCACACAACACTGAAGAAGGTGAAGAAGGTCCCAACAGTTCCCGTTGTCATCTGTAAGTGACTTGTATCTGCAAGGAGCGGTTGCGCTGCGGCGCTGACATGGCACGGTCGTTTAAGCGGCGTCCCTGAGGAAGTCCCTGAAGACGCCTTTCAAGACGCCTTTCAAGACGCCTTTCAAGAGCGCGCCTGGGGGTGACGTATCTTCTGCCGCACTCGCACACCCTGGAGCAGGCATACAAGACAGGACGCCTATTGTAGAGGAGCCAGCACCAGCACCGACGAGAGGGTCCAAGGGCAAAGAGAGGGCCGTCAGCTTCGCCGTCGCTTCCGAGCCTGAGCCTGAACCCGAGCTCGAGTTCGTCGACGCACATGAGGAGTCGCAGTCAACCAGCAAGGCGAGCAGCCAGGACGACAACGATGGCTCGGAGTCCGTTGCGCGGTCTTGTATGCACATTCTTACAGAGGATTTGTCAGGGTGTCGCTGATGCTATCTACTCTACCTAGCATCTCCGGTCACCGTCCCCGACACCGATGTGGAGCTCGACGCCGCCTACTCGCAGAAGATACTCATAGACATCCGGCAAGAGTACTTCGCTTCCCTGCGCAAGGCCCTACATAAAGTCCTGCCCACTGGCGCCGACTCCGGCGGCATCGCAGCGTGGAGCAGGCTGAAGATGGGGTCCGCGGACAGCGACACGAAGTATGTCTCTTCCGCACCTCGTGTCCCTCCAGAGCGGAATCTAACAGTTCGCGCGTTACTTGCAGGAACGATATTCTCTCCACAGCCGCTCGAGAGCTCGAATTCTCCGTGCATTCGCTTTGTCGAACGCAAGAGGGATACAAGCTGCGTGCAGAGGAGAAGGTGAGGGCGGTCAAGAACCTCTCTCAACCAGAGGCTTGGAGCTCTGTGGGGGTGACGGACGAGCAGGTGGAGGATGCGCGGGAGGTGGCAGATGCGGTAAGGCAGGTGTGTCAGAGGGCAAAGAAGGGGAAGGCGAGACCATGACATAGGTAAAATTCGTGATTTTGGAACCCGGAATTGTGCTTCTGGCCGGATACTCTTGCATTGTACCATACTACGCATTGCTTGTGTCGCATATAGGCGAAGTGGGGGGCAGATAGGGAGGATGTATTGGAATGTCTGATACACAGCGCTTCGGGGTGAGGAGACACCGCGCGCAGACATTCAGTCCGTCAAGTAATAAAACATCGAGTCTGCATTCATATCCTGGTATGCGTACAGTGATTATCACTTCTCGTCGTTGACACCCTTGTCCCGAATAAACAATGTTCAAGGGAGCTCGGCAATGCACTCGATCTCCATGTCCGCACCCAGGGGGAGGGCAGCGACACCAATACAAGTACGTGCAGGGGGGTCCTTGGGGAAGTACTGCATAGTATCGATGTCGTTGGTCAACACAGAATGCATGCGCAAAGAAGGAGCAAGTATTTGCGCACCTCCTGGTAGACCTCGTTCATAGGCGCGAAGTCTTGTTGGAGGTTGGTGAGGAAGACGTTGCACTTCAAGACGGCGCTGCGGTCAACACCGGCGCCCTTGAGGATCTTAGTCATGTTGTCGAGGGCAGCACGCTTCACGGGGAGGATGGAAGAGCGTAAGCACAACAGAACGATGGACATGAGGAAATGATACTCACAGTCTGCGCCTGAACACCACCCGGTACAAGCTTGAACTCGCGGTCAATACCGATACTGCCGGAGACGTAGATCGTCTTTCCGGAGATGATGGCCTGAGCTGTTGGTCGCTGTCTATCAGACAGACACCCAGCAACGCTCGCAGCAGACTGCACGTACAGTAGATGGGGAGAGGAGGGTTGGCCTCCTCGCTGAAAACGACCTGCTTCGTCATGGTGTTGTGCGGATGGGTGAGAAGTTCAAGGCTTGGACTCTGGCAGTGCGCAGGCACAGATGTGGAGGTCTTATATACCGCAGATCCCCAAGTGATCTGAGAAGCCTATCCCTCGATCTCATGGCGTGTCCAGCCCGTTATCGATGGCAAGCAGGTCACCCGTCCCTCGAGTTGCATATCGTCCATGCGGTTGCGCGCAGACGCCTACAAGTCCGCACTGAGCAAGCTGAAGGGTTGTATTCTTGTCCTCGTTCAGTCTGAAACAGGAGCATCGGATAACGCATGTAGAGAGAGCGAAAGGTGTTGATGAATCCGCAAGGCTGGCTCGTTGTCCAGAAGGCGAGTGCGGGATGCAGAAACACAGATGACCGCGCGCGCGCGAGTCCGGGCCGGTGATCGAGAGCTCTCTGTTGCCAATGCGCGCACGGCGGGGAATGGAACAGCTAGACATCGTGCAAGGTTGTCTGGTCGACAGCAAGAAACATGCTCAAGGACGATAGTAACTCAGCAAGAGCAAAGAAATGCAGAAGGACGCAAGAAAGGTCCTGAAAGGTCGAAGTACGCAGCTCGTGTTAGCGCCGTGGCAGAGACGCGCGGTGGCTGAGAATCTTGAGGGCAAAAACTGCACAGCGACTGTACAGCTGCATGCAGCCTCCCCATGCTCGACCCGACCCTCCCTCCTCCTCCAGCGGTCCCTCCCGCTCAGAACGGCTCAGGTACGTTCCAGAGCACCTGCTCTTGGTCAGCGTAGCTGACGTACCTCCAGCTGAGAATACAATCGCGTCCGGTACTACCCCGAATGCACCGAACACCGACACCAGGAAGACCTACCTGAGCCTTCTCCCCCATGAGCAAATCATCGAGATCTGTCTGCTCTTCGAGCCGCACGTCCCTCTGCACGTGAAGACCACTGTCTGGCCGGCCGATCTCGAGGCTGCGATACTTGAGCTCAAGAAGACCGACTCTCTGCCGCCGTCTCCGCCAAAACCTGCCGCTTCGGTCGCGTCTACCGCTGCATCGAATGACGCGCCGCAGGCCACAGGTACGAGCACACCCGCCCACCAAGTGAACCCACCAGGCCACCATGCTCCTCCCCGACCGCCGGAAGAGGACCCACCGATGGGCTCCTTGAGGGACCCCGCGGAGGAGGCGCGGGAACGAGAACGAGAACAGGCGAGTGCAGCAAAAACTACCGAGTCGAGTGCTGCGTCCCCTGCCCCCCAGCCTCAAACGAACGGCAACGCCGTCGCATCTTCCTCCCGACACCCTACCCCGTCCGCATCCGGGACGCCTCAGCCACAAGGCCCCTCCCAGCATGCTACCCTCCACCCTCCCGCACCGTACCCATATGCTCCGTACGGCTACCCCGTGCCACCACAACCGCAGGCGCAGCAGGCGGCCTATCCCCACGCCCCGTACTATCCTCCCTCCGGCTACCCTGCGCACTACCCATACCCGTATCCTCCGCCCCCAGGATATCCTCCGCCGCCGCCCGGGCATACCCCTCCCCCGCCCGGCGGCCAGCCGCTGTTCAACTCGACTCCACTAGGCCGACCGCCACATCCGCCTCAGCCGCCGCCGCCGTCCGGGGAAGACCTCCCGTCGTACGAGGAGATGATCGTGGAGGCATTGCTAGACTGTGGGGACGCGGAGGGAGCTGCGCCGAAGGACCTGTTCACGTGGATGGCGTCGCGTTATCCCCTGCAGACGAACTTTCGACCGAGCGCTAGCCAGGCTCTGCAGAAGGCGTACAAACGAGGGAGGCTGGAGAAGAGAGCGGGAGGGAAGTACCGGTTGAACCCCTCATGGGAAGGTGGTGCTGTACGTATTGTTGTCGGCGTGTCTCTTTTCTATGAATTGACATATGGTGACAGTCGTCAAAACGCTCGACTCGGCGACCGCAAACCATAGCGCAGAGCACGTATGCGCTGCATCATCCTCCGCAACCCTCTTCGCCGTTCACGAACGCGCCGCTCCAGCACAACAACCAGCATCAACAGCCGCCCAACGGCTACCCGTACCAGTACCCGTACGGCCACCAGCCAGGGTACCAACCCCAACAGCCGTCCGGCCAGCCGTCTCAGGACAAGACTCCGGCCGCGACGACCACGGACAACGCCGCGGCAGCGAAGCCAGCAGAGTCGAAAGACGAGGGCGACGCCTGGGAGGCCGCACAGCACATCCTCCAAGCCATCAACTTCGGCGGACTCGCTCAGACGAACGCCACGTCTTCGGGCGCGTCCGCACCTCCATCGACCAGCGGGGAGGACGAGCTCGCTGCGGTGCTGAGCGCTTTGGCCTCCGCTGCGGCCGCGTCAAATGCGGAGCCCCCACGCTCGACACTTACAGACGACGAGCGCGCGTCGTTACAGGCGCAGCTCGCCCTGCTTGCGGCTCAGTTGACGGAAATTGCGGAGACGGACGAGGACGACTCCTCGCCTGCGCCGCCTGCTGCATCTCCTGCTCAACCGGTGCAACCGTCCCAATCTGCGCCTGCGCCTGCGCCTACGCCTGCACCCCCACCCATGCAGCCTCTGGCCCAGCCGCAACCTCACCCGCTGCCAATACAATTCGATCACTCGCCGCCAGCACCATCGCCAGCGCCCGCACCGGCACCGACGCCGCCGCAACCTCAGCCCTCGCCGATGAAGAGCGTCGAGCAGCCCCCGCCGCCGATAGCGGCGTTCTCCGGGGCACACCTCGTGCTGGACGTGAACGCGTTCCCGGAGGTGTTCCTGCCGCCGAGCGGGCCCGCGCCTGGGCCTGGGCTCGCGAGCGGCGCGCAGACGGAGGCAGACGGCGAGGGGGAGGGGGAGGAGGAGAGCGACGAGGACGAGGATATGGAGGACGTCGTGGTGCCGCTGCATGTGCCTGGGGGACACGATGCGTTGCGGACATGATGCATACGTGTTTTTCGTGTTCGTGTGGCTCCGTCGACTGGTTTGGATTCTACGTATACTTACTACTTACTGTGGGTGTGTAGCGCTGTGCTGGATTGGTTGCTAATCGACATGCTTTCGATTCTCGATTGTCTGAGTCGGAGGATCTGGGCGGGCGCACCCAGCTGCGCACTGGTCCACTGGTTGGATTGTCGATGTCCTTGCCTCGATCACCGAGCCCAGCGGCAGTTCCGGTGTTCCAAAGAGATGAAATTAATTGAGAGTCGGAGCCTCGACAGCACGGTGCAGCACGATGCTCGTCGTCCGGCCCATGGACCGGTCCACCGTCGCGTAAGTCGAGTGCTGTCACCTGTGTCGCGGGAGGGAGTCGCGCGGCCCAGACCGTGGCCCACGTCGACGGTGCCGCCCCCGCTCGACAACGAATCGGACGTCCGCGGACTGGGCCCTGGGACCCATAGGAGTCCACAACTCCTCTCGAGTCTCGACGGCGACGATCTGCAGGCCTGATCAATCTCGTGCGCCCCATGTATATATGTCCGGAGATCCCAGCTGCAGATCCCCACTCTCGACAATGCCCCCATGACCCCGAGTCATCGCCCGTCATCTGCCAGTGCACCCTTGCCGCAAACCCTACATACCACCGCTATGTAGCCACCACATCTACTTACTTAGCGCGCTCTTGCGTCCGCGCTCATCCTCTCGTCCGCCCTCGAGGTCGTCAACGGGTAGGGGGATGCAAGTTGTTCGCGGTCCCTCGCCTTGCAAGTTCGCACCCTCAACCTCACCCCGATGCCCAACATGTCACATGGTGCAGGGATGCTTCGCACCCCGCCCCGCTCACGCATTCGACGCGTCCGCACATCAGTGAGAGTACACCCGGTTACCGGCACGCGTACGGTGCACCCCACGCGTCACTGCAGATACGCCGGCGGCAGCGTCGTTCTCAAAGTGCGTCATCGAGCTACGACTTAGTGCTGCTTCGATATTCGGTCCCCTGGTTGATGGTTGAAAGTTGGAAGCTTGGCGGTGTGCACTTGCGCTCGCGAACCGCGTGAGGACGTAATGGGTGCCCCGCGCGAAGCATACAGATGAGGGTGCGATATCACAAGTTGCCAAGGTCTGTCCAATGTAAGTATCACCCGGGTGGTGGTCCCGACTACATGATGCACTCAGTGGCTGGTGACGCGGTGAGCATACACGCTCAGTTCCTTCTCGCGTGCTGCAACAACGTCGATGACTTCTCTCGCCCAACTGCAACGGTACGTATTATAAGTACGTAACGTCAAACGTGCACTCAACCGATGCGGTTATCAGGCGCGCAGTGGAGAGTGGCATAAAGCACTCGCGAGTGCTGCAGCCAGGGGAAGTGATAGAAGAGCGGAAGTCCGAGCTCCACAAAGGGTTGTTCTCATCGTGAGGGTGGGGTTTGGGGTGCATCGGGACGCAGGGATGCTCAGAAACGACACGTTCATCATCCAATTCGAAGCAGGGGGACAAGGCAGCGTTCACGCTACTTAGTGTTCCCAGTCCTCGCACGCCGGGGATCGGTAAGTACGTTCTTGGTTCCACGCCACACGGCGGTGGTCGTATCGCGAGCGTGTGCCGCGCCAGGAAGCTCAGGGGGAGAAAGCACGAAGGTGCATACTTATGGTGACGTTGTGTGTACTGTAGCTTCGCTCGCCGGCATGTCTCCCTCCGTCTTCGAACGGAACGTGAGGCCAAGAGAAGACAGCTCAGAGCACAAAGGGCGCACATACGGCCTCATACGGTGCACAGACATAGATGATAGCGGGCATCCGAGCCCTGCGGGCGCAAGGTTCGAGGGTGCATCTAAATTGACCGGGAACGAAGGCGTTAGACGAGCTTCGAAGATACGATGCCGGACGGAACGCTGGTCAGAAGAGTACGTGGACGCCTTGGAAGGCAACCTTGTCCACTAGTCCGCCACGCTTGCTTGGGTTGCTACAAATTCACAGACGATGATGCAGGGTGCCGACTGCCGATGCATCCCGCGCGATGCGAAGTGCGTCATGCCATTCCGGATATGTGGTAGCGGCGCGTTGGCGCTGTGTGCGCGCAGAAAAGGAGGGTGGCCACAGTCGTCGGCAGCTATCGCGGATCAGGGTCTTTGAGTACTGGGATTGCCTCTTTGGGAACAACCATCCAAGAAACCACACCAGCAGCGCACCTGGGCGTCACCATTCCCCCGGCTAGTTAGCTACGCCACCGCGTCCCTTTCCCGTAGCTAACTAGCTAGGAATTCCCTTGTATTCCTCACCCAGCAATTCACCCAGCAATCCGCACTTGTCTCGGGAGCCTGAGGTGGTCGGCGCTTTGGCTGTCACCCGCGGGAACGTTGCCGGTGCCCCGGTTAGCCGGCATCAGCGTGGCGCTGCCATCGCGCCCCGCGCGCCCATCGTGCGGCGCGCGTCGCGCCTACACTCGAGCTCGCCGTTGGGCACGGTGAGCTCGAATATCTCAGCATCCGCCCGTCCGTTCCTCTCGCTTTTTTGTCCAGTGATAGGTTATGCTACTCTAATTACATCTGTGTGGTCTAAACTGCGCGTTAATACGTGTAGTACACGCTGTGCGATCACCTATAGTGGCCACTTAGTCCTTGCAAGGAGCTCAGAAGAGGCAACAAATAACTACATGGAGAATCACAGTAGGCTCCGAAGATGTAGACCAGTCCCCAAATGGCACTGCAGAAATAACTAGAGACTGTGTATTGACACAGTGTGCTATGCAATGTGGGAGGAGGGGGAGGCCCCCCTGGAGACATTGCTCTTCCTCCCCAATGCAGACAAATTGCATAGTGTGTGCCTATAGCACATAAATACACCATAAGAGGTTAGAAATAGCAACAGAAAGGGGTAGGAGATGCGGGACATGGCGGACAAAGTAGGGTGCTTCCAGACACCTATGCGGGAAGCCATTACGTCCCTACGCATAATATGGCGTCCGGAGCACCTGTATACGCTCTGGAAGTATATTTACCATGTTCTGGTACACCTAATGCGGCTTCGGACTGACTGGAGGGGATGGGGTGACGATAAAGGTGGTAAATTCTGGCCTGCTGCCCAATAGTAGATCTCAATCGTACAGAAGCACGTACCAGTTAGCTACTACAGGATGTCATTCTCCTAGATGCCTAGAGTATGCCTGTAAATCTTCACGGGTACCGGTGCAACCGGCGGGATGCTAGGGACTCAGCACTCATACCGGGCAGTGTGGGTCTCTCTGACTGTGTCCGGAGTTGATAAAGCCCTGAAATTGTGCCGAATAATCTCGGAGCAGTGCCTAATAGACACCCCAGTATGCGTAGCAGGGACCCCAGCCCTTCCGGTGGTGTACGGGAGCGGAGAGGAAGCAAGGAGCCAGAACGGACAGGAGTTGGTGGGAAGTAAGACGCCAAATGTGGCGCAACTCAAGTGAATATCTGTGTGCATGGTCAGTTCCCGCGGCTCTTTCAACGTTCGTTCCTCTCTGCAGCTTCCTCCCGCCAATCAATTGGCCGCAAAACTGCTGTACCTGCTACTTGTATGTATTTGCATGTGCTCTAGCACTGAATGCAGAAAATACGATGAGCTGACAACAATTCCGAGGCTCCACAGCTTGCATACTATGGCCAACTGCTTATGTGAACATAACTCAACTGTATCTTGTCTCCTGCTGATCAGTTTGCTCTGAAACTTTGCAGATACTTTACTCAGATGCCTCCAATTACGCCTCTGCTGCGGCGCTCTTAAAACGAACTATAGATGTCTCAGGTATCTCACATGGTTTTACGCCTAGTATTAACCACTAATGCTCGTCTCCTGGCTGCTATATGGTGTTGTGCCCTATAACAGGCACACCCAAAGTAGAGAATATTAGCAGGAGACTATCTGCCGGTGCTCCGAAGGCTTTAGTTGGATATACAATATTATAGGACTGCATATACTGCTGGGGGGCATGCTGCTGTACCCGGCATGTAGCGACCAGTGCATCCTCTTTATCCGGCCCAAATACAGGTCTACATTCTTAGTGACATGGCAGAGGACGACTTCATGCTATTTGTCTGCCTTTAGATGTTTGGTACATATCTACAAGGTCTCTCCTTCCTCCCCCATGTTCCTCCTCTTCCCCCAACTTTACACAGACTCCGTCACGGCTTAAAGCGCATAAATACAACTTCAAAGGACATGACGAGCACACTAGGGTTTGTATTATAGCTCAATATGACCTCCTAGGCTTCCCTTGCAAGGTACAAGTGACCCATATATGCGATCTTATTGTATTCATTCCACATACTTACAGGTGCTACTGAGCATACAAGCACAGACCAATTAGCATAACCTATCACTGGACCAAAAAGCGAGAGGAACGGACGGGCGGATGCTGAGATATTCGAGCTCACCGTGCCCAACGGCGAGCTCGAGTGTAGGCGCGACGCGCGCCGCACGATGGGCGCGCGGGGCGCGATGGCAGCGCCACGCTGATGCCGGCTAACCGGGGCACCGGCAACGTTCCCGCGGGTGACAGCCAAAGCGCCGACCACCTCAGGCTCCCGAGACAAGTGCGGATTGCTGGGTGAATTGCTGGGTGAGGAATACAAGGGAATTCCTAGCTAGTTAGCTACGGGAAAGGGACGCGGTGGCGTAGCTAACTAGCCGGGGGAATGGTGACGCCCAGGTGCAGCAGCGAGCGCTGGGCAACGCCGTTTGACGTCCCTGCACCTTGTCACCGTGGCCGCTGGCGAGTGGCGTGATAGCGTCCGCTGCCGATGCATCATGCTGTTGCGTCGTTTCCGAAAGTCACAAAACAGAGAGCTGTCGTCAGAAACGGAAGCTCTATCGGACAGAAGCGAGATGCTGGAGCACAACGTGAACGCCGTGTGGCGTGTCGCATCGGGGGTCGGGTGTGGTTGCCGAAACACGGTGCTTCGAACGTTCATCATGCTCCACGCTGCAAATTCGCGCGGCACATCAAGCGCGTATGCTCGGGCGAGCGTCGGGAGTGCGTGCGTGGACGAGGGACGGCGTCGCTGGGCACCGACATCGGCCGCGATAATTGCGGTCGCCAGGAAAAAGGGCGGGATACCATACCGGGAAAGGCCGCGTGGGAGAAACTTCCTTCGGCGCTCCGAGGGGTCCATTCCGGCCGCTCGAGGGTCGGAGGGCGCGTCCACACATTCCCGCTCTTGGAGTCATCAATTCCGAACAAGTGCGAGACTTTGGCCGAGCAGATTGAGGGTACGACAGGTCGCATTGTTCTCTCTGGCTCTAGCGTACTTCTGACGCTTCGCTGGACGGCAGTTGCGCACAGACAAACGTACGACATGCCCCACCACGTCACCCCGAATCAAGCACGCATGTGAATGGCGAATTTGGGGCGTCGGCATGCAGAGACGGCAGCCAGACTGTCGGATTGCCATGCCTGCATTCGGAAAGAGGGCGCGAAGTTGTGTGCGCGCCGATGCGATCGGGCGCTGTGATGGCGACGACGAGACTGCCTATTGCGGACTCAACGCCCATCGATGAACGTGGTTTTCGAGTGGTTGTCTCGAAAGGGGAAGACGCTGGCCGACAGTTCGCGAAACGGAGGTTGTGACCGTTGCCAGCGCCGATCGAGTGCCGA
>WJSG01026444.1:0-16878 GCA_016618145.1 Sanghuangporus lonicericola | reverse complement strand
GGGAATGCCATTATGCGTACGTATATGCGTCTGTATGTGTCCGTGGGCGGGGAACAACACGGCTGATGGGGCTTCGCGAGTCAGGGACTCGGGGGTCGGGACTCGGGATGGAGCGTGCGCACCTCACGAGATTCTAGGTGGCGAATACAACGGACCTTTCATGTTTCTTACGGACTCTTCATGCATGGTTTCTTCTGGCCATATACTTACTGCCTTTGCCTCCGGCGTTTCACATTGTTGTTCTCTTAGTACTACGAAGTTCTGGGATTATTCCACCCGCTCTCCGTCCTCATCCCCCCAAGCATTAACGTTATTCTTCTTGTATGTAGCGTAGAATGCAGTATTCGAGATTGTCGCACTACGGTGGGTTGTACTTAGCTACTCGAACGCGTTCGGAAAACGCCGAAAGAGAGCGCTAGGTGGAAATAGCCACCTTATCCACCGTGAGCTCCAAATACCCTCTTTCCCCTCCTCCTAACACCTTGAAGTACTCGCAGCTCTTGGATCCCTCGAACACGTATCCTACAGGAGGCGACGCATCATTACCGTTCTCCGTCATTCTTCGCGTGTTGCAGACGTGCAGCCATATCCCCAGCCATCTGACGTGTCTCCACATCGAGTACTTGGCTGTGAGGATGCCCTATTGCGATACATATCGTCCACATATCTCTCTCTCGTCGAACTGGAGGTCCACCGTCGTTTTCCAGAACATATCACTCAGGATCCAGACTGGCAGTTGGTATGTCTTGCCATCTATCACTCCGGAGCCTTGCAGACTGAGAAATGATTACTTTATTCACAGAACACCCTCGGAAGAGCGTGCGCGCCCCTCACCAAGCTGCGCAGCCTTTATGTCCAAGTCACCCTCAGTGATTATCCCAAGCGATTTCATTTCCCGAGGAGGACGATATAAGTACTACACTGAAGACCAGCATGGTTCTTACGCGGAGACAGCTCTCCTCAGCGTCGCCACCGCCCTCGCGTGCATGCTTGCGCCCTCGATAAAGACTATCGCGCTCCTCACTCCCGATAATCACTGGCCACGTTGGGCCATCTACAGCGTCCACGATGCCGATGAGGGGAAGGAAGGGGTCGGACGGGCAGCGCGATATGAGTATCATGGTATTGCTCAGGAAGGGGATGCCCATTGTCCGCCGTGGGCTTAACAGTACTTACTTGCGTGCCTTTCTTTATTTCTGTCTTCAACTGTAGACTGTGTACGAGTAATAACACATCTGGAGACAGTGTAGCGCGCGATAGATGAGCGCCTATTATTGGAACCGCGCAGCCCCCGCGCGGTATGTTCAGGTATGTTCATACCATGATGACAGGGAACAGCATCATGAAACCTACGGCCGCGGGCGCGCACGACATATCCCGCAGAATGGGTACGTGTACGAACTCGATGCAGGGCCTGAGGGTCCGCTGATACTTATCAAGGTGGCCATCAGTACCGGCCGGAGCCTTGCGGCATGAGAAGGTCCCGACTTTTTGAGGCTCGGTCGCATTCTCGCCATGGGGTCGTTGCATCGGCATCTTCGCCGTGTGTATATTAGATCAGGTGGCAGTATGTCGCTCAGCGCGTAGCAATATCAGGGACTTGAGTAATGACGCCTCCTCGACCTTCCCAGCAAGAGCTATAGGAATGTGCCAAAGGACCACCACGCGTTTGTCTGCAAGTACTCCTTCTAGATTCCACCGTTGGACTCACTCCACATTCTACAGAAGAAGCCCAGCATCAACCAGACGCCAGCGAATTCACTCCGGCGGCGATTCACGACTGTGTGGGCGTGCTGGAACTCACTGATGGTGCATACATTGATTCGAACTGTCTTCACTCCCAGTTGACAACAAAGACACACAGGCGCGCTCTCCGGAGCGCCTCCATAAGGAACTTTTGCCGGTACCCGATCGCGATGGCCACCACGCAGGGGTGGACTGGTGGACGATGGACTTCGGCAGGGGTCAATTGGTCGCAGGTAGTCTTCAAGGGTGCAAACTATCTGCCTCGCGACGATCGTCCAGCCCCTTCTGACATTCTGGCCAAACCGTTGGGATCAGTTGAGTCGCAAGTCGTCGACATATAAGAAGGCACCATCTCCTACTGAGTCCTCCGTGCAATCCTATTCCCCGTCCCGGTCTCAACCAACGATACAAGCGCAGGTTCTGTTGCGAAGTCGATTTGCCCAAGAACAGCCCGGTACGCCATTCAGAAAGTCTGTTCATGATGCTGAAGCCAATTATTCATTCGTCACCATCACTAGAGATGATGTCACCCGTCGCCAGGTCAGAGAGTCCGGCTCCAATCTTGGGTGCTGGTCCGCAGGCACAGTCGCCTCAGAGCCTGAAGGATGACCGGATGAGTAAGTTTTAGTGCGCCGTTTGAGGGATCTTTTACTCAAACGCAGCAGATTCCCTGCAGGCGGATGCAGAATGCGGTCTCAAGATGATAGCAGATCTGTTGCTCTGTGTACCGGGTAAGAGCGTGACTTCTCACCGTTATCTCGCTGCACTGCTCACGTCGAATTCCAGCTAAGCGCACCCTCAATGAAGTTGAGAAGGTGGCGGATAAGGCAATTCACATCGCAGACCACGTTCTCAAGTTCGCCGAGGGCCTGGTCGAGCTGCATCCCATAGCGAAGGTGGGCAACGTGTGGGTGTTCTCGCTGCGGCGTACGGTCAAGCTCATTCGATTTCAAGATCGTCCACGGCGCACTGGCTGTAAGTTGACTATGTCCCTGTATTTTAACCCATCGCACTGAGTCAATGATGCTGTTTTAAAAGGCGTTCGTCAAGGTTTACAAACTGCACTCCGACAACGACATACGCATCGTCATTGTATACAAGCATATGGTATGATGAATCTCTGGACATGCAAAGTACCTGCTGACCAACGAGTATAGCTCGACGCTGTTGCTTGTATCAAGATTCTGCGGGTGATCGAAGGACCAGACGATGATCTGAGCAAGAATGTGGAGGAAACCTTCAAAGAGATGGCGTTGACCATCAAGGAATTTGGTCAGTGATCCTTCACGAAAGCTCGTAGTGGCTGAGGATTTTGATCGTTTCGACCACAGGTGCCTACGTGGAGTGAGTAGTGACCTGCAGATGCCTATAGAAATGACGTAACGACAATACTCGCTCTAGTCTCTATCATGGCCAATGGCAGCGGTTGTGTGAGCCATACTCTACTCACGATCGCCCTCCGTACTGACGACAATTGCCAACAGACAAGCTTCTTCTTGCCAAACGCCATCATGAACAGCTAAAGCATCTCCATGAAACTTTCGAGGGACACAGGGTTGCCTTGGAACGCATGCTGAATGCCCGAACAGCTATGCGGACTAACCTGCAACTCAAGAGCCTCAGTATCAACGTGGCCGACATCAAGGATCGCGCTGACCAGATTTTGGCGCACGTAACAAAGCTTGAACGTATTGAGCACCCCCAGGCGACGGACTTCGTTGCAGAGCACGGCGCAGACGAGATAGTCAAGGTGTGTATATGTTATCATGAGTACGTTCTAGTTCGCTGAGAAATCGATAGGATGATGCGCTTCTCGCGAAGTTGGGGTCGTTGCTGCACGAGAAGGTCACTGAGACGATGAAGGAAACGCTCCGGCGGGATTTCGATGATCTGCTCGAAATCCATGGGTATGTAGCGTCCCTCCCTGAAGGCCTGACAGCTCACAACCTTGAGGATGCTCTAACTTGACTTACCTCGTCGCAGTCGCCACTTCGATATGAAGGTCGAGCAGGTCGAGAAGACCTTGTTGGCAGCGATCGATACATGTCGGGGCCAGCTATCCCGCCAGGTATGCCCCTTCTACCTCACTGGGACGCAATCGGCCTGACCGCGTATCACTTTAGATGAGCAAAGGTCACCACGAGCTTATCCACAGGCGCGAAGTCCAGAACATTTGGGAAGGTGATTTGATGAGGCCCGGCCACTGCTAGCCAACGCTGATCTCGCTTGCAGAGAATCGCTGGCGATCGAGCGTGAAATGTTCCGTGTTTGTTGAAGGTGGGTAATGGCACCGTTTTATTGCATAATGGCTCAAACTTAACCATATATCATAGCACTACATGTTTTCTACGAGACGCGCTTCCGGGAGCATCTGCAGGAGCATAACATGCCACACGAAGATGCTTGGACCGTTGACATATTTGCGCGCGCCACATGTGAGTTGCTATGAACATCTGTACTGATGGGCATGACATTCAACTCGACATCCTGCAGACCACTCTGCAATTGGGGATATGGTCGACGAAGACGGCAGCGACCTCATCTCCGCCTCTGAGATGAACAAGTTCTCCGCAGTGTGCCCGGAAGGCTGGTCGACGGCACAGTGGTTCGCATTGTAAGTGGGACCTCTCAAATTCATGTCACTGGTCGCGACTGAACGGCCGAGTATGTGTACAGTTGTGCATGCGGCTGGACTAACAACAACGCCTGGTAGGTGCTTTCGTCCAGCAAGCATACGTCACAGTGCTCATTACGCGCGTTTATACAGGTACTATCGGCGCATTGAAGAGTTCATGGTCGACAAGGAGATTGAGGGCGGTATTCGGAGCCACACCTCTGTCCGGGGCGGCCAACCCAACGACTGGCAGACCATTCACGACATCATGGAGTCCCTTGGATACCTTCTCTACGTCGAGGACGTAGACGATCTCTCAGAGGCCAAGGTCCCACCGGAGCTTCGTTTGCTCCAAGAGAGATATCGCAAACAGGAGGTATCCGTCATCACCGACAGACTGGCGAGGCTCAATTACCATCTCAAGAATGATTCCGACGTCGCCGCAGTTGCAGGCAGTCGTCGACCTGAACTGGTGCGTTCATTCCATCGTCCCGCATACAGCCATGTCTTTTAACAACGTCATAGCACATCATGTGTCTCTTCTATGTCCTGGCGCGACGTATCCATGACGCCATCAAGTCCTTCCTCCACTCCAACTCTGGTCAGCGTGAACGCCTCAGCGATCTGCGCAAGATCGAGGACGCCGCGCAATCATGTCTCGTCGCATTCTTCGCGTTCCAAGCTCGGATGCAAGAGCTCATGCGCGGCTGGCGGTCTCAAGGGCGCAACATCGACCTGCAGATCGACCGCTACGCCGACGGGCTCTTCCGGAACGTCCGCCACGAGGTAGGCTACGTACCGCAAGAATAGCGAATATGCATCTGATTCACCGCATATCATCAGGCCCCCCGGTGTCGCAAGGCGGCGGAGACCCTGTGCGGCGCGCTGTTCCACGGAACGCCCTCGCGTTACCGCAAGCTCATCGATGCCATGACCCGTTCGTCACAGGCTGTACGTGTACTCTTTGATCTCGAGGTCCGCATCATTCACGCTGATACACGTCCACACACACAGCAACAGCTGAACGATCTGGTTGTCCAAGTCGCAACTCTATCTAGGACCGTCGAGAAGCTCAAGCAGCTCCTGAGCGCCCAGCACTCACACGTATCCAAGCTGACGGCATCTCTCGACTATCACGACCAACATCATGCAGAGCAGGAAGCCACGACGATCACGGTGAAGCGGGTGGACACGAGCGAAAGCTCAGCGAAGAATACTCACACGAGAAAGCGAGACATCGTGCTCAGGACCTTCACACGGGCGCGTGCTGACTCCGAGAGCACGCTTGCCGAGACCGAGGAGAAGGAGCTGGAGAAGGTGACGTTTTGGCCGAGAGGGTTACCGCGCGTGCATTGGCATTAGATGTTTGCAATTGTCTGAAGTTCGTCTTCCCTTCAAATCTCGCACTGTGATGTGATGTATGACTGGTGCTCCATGTGTTCTGTAGCGGTGCACCACCAGTAATGTGTCCTGATGGTACGGAGAGGGCTCTAACGTTTAAGTATGACCAAAAGGCTTCAGAATCCGCTTCCTTTATCGTCTGCGAGTTGGGAATTCAAACTATTTTGATGGTCATGCTGTACGAATTCATTACCAGCCATCTCACTGTTCACGTTGTGAAGTCGAAACCTGCGGAACCGTCCACAACGAAGTCAAAGGAACTTGAAACTTAGATTCGCGGACGGGCTTCGTGAGAACTCGATCACGGGACCGACGCGCATTGCCACAAGCGCGTCTCGGCGCCTTCACGCGTCTCTCTTCTTACTCCTCACTCGATGGATGACTGTAGGAGGTACGCACCACCAATCCCGTGGTATATCTATATTTCTAACGCATACATTCTGTGACTCTAACCAGAGTGCTTTTGGACAGTAAGCATCATATACAGTCCGCCATAATACCGTGACCGCTGACTGGCAGATACTTACGTTGCCCAGCTTTTGGCCACTCGGCTTTCCGCGGCAAACAGGAAGAAATTGTGGAAGCCGCTATACTAGGTAGCGCGACTTTCATACATACTTTGATAACGCAGCTGATTGACGGCGCCTAGGGTCCGATGTGCTAGTCATTGCACCAACTGGGATGGGCAAGGTTGGTTACAGTACTCCTCCGGGAGCCACACGTTGTTCACCAGTCCACCGCAGAGCCTCTGCTTCCAAGTACCTGCAGTTGCTGCCGAGGTACTTACACTCGGATTGCACATGGTATCTGTACCTGACAGCACTGTACATTCAGCATGGCGTAACAGTGGTGGTCTCACCCCTTCTTGGTAAGCATCCAACTGTGTCAACCTTTAACATGCTGAACATTATATGCCACTCGACAGCTCTGATGAAGAACCGTCAGTCGTTCTTCTCTTTCTATTTAATTAATGTAGCTAACGCTGTGCTGCAGAGATAGCCAAGCTTAGGGAACTGTCTGTGCCTGTCGCATCACTAACCTCCGACACCCCGTCGCATGAAAGGTCCTGTGTAGGTCGCGCATATTCGCATCGCGGCTTCTCGAAAGCTTACGTCCTGAATTGCAGGTTATGACGGACCTATCATCAGACGAACCGTCGTTACGGTTGTTCTACGGTGTGTCAAGGTCAGCTTCAGACTCAAGACAATATTGATGTCGTGCAGTCAGTCCAGAGAAGTTCTGCACGCCGGAAATTCGCAAGATGATGGGCGAATTGCATAGCAGAGACGAGCTCAATCGCCTAGTAGTCGACGAGGTACTTTTCAATTGACTATACTAACCGATCTATACTAAACGTCCCTCATAGGCTCACTGTATCTCGGTGGGACCAATTTCAGATACTTTATGGATACATGCTGATAGAATACAGGAATGGGGCCATGACTTCCGTGAAGAGTATCGACGGCTAGGATCCTTCAGGGACAAGTTCCCCAACATACCCATCATGGCTCTCACTGCCACGGCAACAGAGACGTATGCATCGCCTTTACACATTCGTATATTAGCAGCTGACTTCAAGGGTCCCAGCGTGCAGCAGGACATCATACGCAGCCTGAAGATGACTCGGGACCGCCTCTTCCTTGCGGTTCATCCATTCAACAGAGCTAACCTGTACTACGAGGTAGGATGATTGTTGCAGGAACTTACTGCCAGTGTTCCATCTAACATCGCTCCAGGTTCGCTATCTATCGTCGCCAAATCCGAACGCGCACATGATCGACGTGTTCGAGTACGTCCACACATTGCATCGACGCCGCGGACAGCCTTCGTCTGGGATCGTGTATTGTCGAACACGGGCTGTATGCGACGAGTTGGCACAATTTCTGCGAGGAAAGGGCATTCAGGCGAAAGCCTACCACCGCGGTTTGAGGTGAGGTCAGACATCCTATAACGACAAATCGCGCGACTGATCACTTTCTCACGACAGCAACGCGGTCTTGGATAAGACTTTGAGAGAATGGGGCGAAGGCGGAAACGGCATCCCCGGAGGTGCAGACGTGGTTTGCGCAACATCCACTTGACTCATTGTGGCACGCTCTCAGTGGTTTGGATGTCCAGGTATGCGCGACCATTGCGTTCGGCATGGGAATCGACAAGGCAGACGTTCGGTGCGGTCACAGATTTGATTCAACATTTTACGTAACGAAGCTCAACTTAACCGCGGGCAGGTACATCATCCACTACGACCTACCAAAGAGCCTTGAAGGTACGTGGCCTCACGCCGAGATTCGAAACATTCATGAACTTCTTTCAAGGTTACTACCAGGAAACAGGTGTGTCCCTTGCCGTGGTGATTTACTGTGTCCCGGACTTACCGAGTGTGCGTGCAGGTCGGGCGGGGCGAGATGGTCTGGTGAGCACCTGAGTATCATGCGACTGCATTATGGGCTCATTCTGTTCGTGACCAGCCAGCGAAGTGTATCCTATTCTACTGTTAGTCAATGATGTGTCCATCTCTGGCGACGCACTGATGACAGATCCTCAGCAAGAGAAGATGCATCGAGGGTCAAGCGCTGGGTGTCCGACTCCCACTCGAAACGTATCGTGAAGGCAGAGTCCGACAATGGCCCAGCACCCAGCCAGCGAGCCATGGACAGCTTGTCAACGGTATGTCACATCGTGTCGTGTCGTGTACTGATAATTTATCTGACAGTACTTCTGCTCTTTAAGCTAATCGACTTCGCCGAGAACGTCAACACATGTCGACACGTCGTGCGTTGTATTCGTGCGGTGTAGTACGCGGTACAGCACGAGTCTCACCATTTCGGCTTAGCTCATCTGCAGGTACTTCGGAGAGAAGGTCAATGCTCGTGACCCAGCAGTCGTCAAGACATACTGCAACCAGATGTGTGACGTACGCGCGCCACTTTGCGACTTCTCGTACCGGCTTGATCNACGCGCGCCACTTTGCGACTTCTCGTACCGGCTTGATCTGACTTTCTGGTATGTACTGTACAGGTCTGCAAGTACCCCGAGAAAGCCAAGTTCCGGAAGCGCAACCTATCCCCGCACGAAGACGTGATCGCCCAGTCCTGGCGGCCAGCTCGTGCCCCATCCGACAGCTCTGGCTCAACTCTTCGCAAGTCCTTCCAGCGAGACTCGGAGTCCACGGCTGGTCCCAGTCGGTCCATCTCGATGAAGCGTGGAGCACCCGACAGCACAGATCACACAACACTGAAGAAGGTGAAGAAGGTCCCAACAGTTCCCGTTGTCATCTGTAAGTGACTTGTAGCTGCGAGGAGCGGTTGCGCTACGGCGCTGACATGGCACGGTCGTTTAAGCGGCATCCCTAAGGAAGTCCCTGAAGACGCCTTTCAAGACGCCTTTCAAGACCCCGTTCAAGAGCGCGCCTGGGGGTGACGTATCTTCTGCCGCACTCGCACACCCTGGAGCAGGCATACAAGACAGGACGCCTATTGTAGAGGAGCCAGCACCAGCACCGACGAGAGGGTCCAAGGGCAAAGAGAGGGCCGTCAGCTTCGCCGTCGCTTCCGAGCCTGAGCCTGAACCCGAGCTCGAGTTCGTCAACGCACACGAGGAGTCGCAGTCAACCAGCAAAGCGAGCAGCCAGGACGACAACGATGGCTCGGAGTCCGTTGCGCGGTCTTGTATGCACATTCTTACAGAGAATTTGTCAGGGGGTCGCTGATGCTATTTACTCTACCTAGCATCTCCGGTCACCGTCCCCGACACCGATGTGGAGCTCGACGCCGCCTACTCGCAGAAGATACTCATAGACATCCGGCAAGAGTACTTCGCTACCCTGCGCAAGGCCCTACATAAAGTCCTGCCCACTGGCGCCGACTCCGGCGGCATCGCAGCCTGGAGCAGGCTGAAGATGGGGTCCGCGGACAGCGAGACGAAGTATGCCTCTTCCGCACCTCGTGTCCCTCCAGAGCGGACACTAACAGACTTGCAGGAACGATATCCTCTCCACAGCCGCTCGAGAGCTCGAATTCTCCGTGCATTCGCTTTGTCGAACGCAAGAGGGATACAAGCTGCGTGCGGAGGAGAAGGTGAGGGCGGTCAAGAACCTCTCTCAACCAGAGGCTTGGAGCTCTGTGGGGGTGACGGACGAGCAGGTGGAGGATGCGCGGGAGGTGGCAGATGTGGTGAGGCAGGTGTGTCAGAGGGCAAAGAAGGGGAAGGCGAGACCATGACATAGGTACGATTCGTGATTTTGGAACCCGGATTTGTGCCCAGCAGTACTGCTTCTGGCCGGATACTCTTGCATTGTACCATACTACGCATTGCTTGTGTCGCATATAGTTGAAGTGGGGGCAAATAGGGAGGATATATTGGAATGTCTGATACACAGCGCTTCGGGGTGAGGAGACACCGCGCGCCGACATTCAGTCCGTCAAGTAATAGAAAATCGAGTCTGCATTCATATCCTGGTATGCGTACAGTGATTATCACTTCTCGTCGTTGACGCCCATGTCCCGAATAGACAATATTCAAGGGAGCTCGGCAATGCACTCGATCTCCATGTCCGCACCCAGGGGAAGGGCAGCGACACCAATGCAAGTACGAGCAGGGGGGTCCTTGGGGAAGTACTGCATAGGATTGATGTCGTTGGTCAACACAGAACGCATTCGCAAAGAAAGAGCAAGTATTTGCGCACCTCCTGGTAGACCTCGTTCATTGGCGCGAAGTCTTGTTTGAGGTTAGTGAGGAATACGTTGCACTTCAAGACGGCGCTGCGGTCAACACCGGCACCCTTGAGGATCTTGGTCATGTTGTCGAGGGCAGCACGCTTCACGGCGAGGGTGGAAGAATCGTAAGCACAACAGAACGATGGACATCAGGAAATGATACTCACAGTCTGCGCCTGAACACCACCCGGGACAAGCTTGAACTCGCGGTCAATACCGATACTGCCGGAGACGTAGATCGTCTTTCCGGAGATGATGGCCTGAGCTGTTCGTCGCTGTCTATCAGACAGGCACCCAGCAACGCTCGCGGCAGACTGCACGTACAGTAGATGGGGAGAGGAGGGTTGGCCTCCTCGCTGAGAACGACCTGCTTCGTCATGGTGTTGTGCGGATGGGTGAGAAGTTCAAGGCTTGGACTCTGGAAGTGCGCAGGCACAGATGTGGAGGTCTTATATACCGCAGATCCCCAAGTGATCTGAGAAGCCTATCCCTCGATCTCAAGGCGTGTCCAGCCCGTTATCGATGGCAAGCAGGTCACCCGTCCCTCGAGTTGCATATCGTCCATGCGGTTGCGCGCAGACGCCTACAAGTCCGCACCGAGCAAGCTAAAGGGTTGTATTCTTGTCCTCGTTCAGTCTGAAACAGGAGCATCGGAGAGCGCATGTAGAGAGAGCGAAAGGTGTTAATGAATCCCCAAGGCTTGCTTGATGTCCAGAAGGCGTGCGGGATGCAGAAACACAGATGACCGCGCGCGCGCGAGTCCGGGCCGGTGATCGAGAGCTTTCTGTTGCGCGCACGGCGGGGCATGGAACAGCTAGACATCGTGCAAGGTTGTCTGGTCGACAGCAAGAAACATGCTCAAGGACGATAGTAACTCAGCAAGAGCAAAGAGATGCAGAAGGACGCAAGAAAGGTCCTGAAAGGTCGAAGTACGCAGCTCGTGTTAGCGCCGTGGCAGAGACGCGCGGTGGCTGAGAATCTTGAGGGCAAAAACTGCACAGCGACTGTACAGCTGCATGCAGCCTCCCCATGCTCGACCCGACCCTCCCTCCTCCTCCAGCGGTCCCTCTCGCTCAGAACGGCTCAGGTACGTTCCAGAGCACCTGCTCTTGGCCGGCGTAGCTGACGTACCTCCAGCTGAGAATGCGATCGCGTCCGTTCCTACCCCGAGTGCACACCCGAACACCGACATCAGGAAGACCTACCTGAGCCTTCTCCCCCATGAGCAAATCATCGAGATCTGTCTGCTCTTCGAGCCGCACGTCCCTCTGCACGTGAAGACCACTGTCTGGCCTGCCGATCTCGAGGCTGCGATACTTGAGCTCCAGAAGACCGACTCTCTGCCGCCGTCTCCGCCAAAACCTGCCGCTTCGATCGCGTCTACCGCTGCATCGAATGACGCGCCGCAGGCCACAGGTACGAGCACACCCGCTCACCAAGTGAACCCTCCAGGTCACCATGCTCCTCCCCGACCGCCGGAAGAGGACCCACCGATGGGCTCCTTGAGGGACCCCGCGGAGGAGGCGCGAGAACGAGAACGAGAACGAGAACGAGAACAGGCGAGTGCTGCAAAATCTACTGAGTCGAGTGCTGCGTCCCCTGCCCCCCAACCTCAAACGAACGGCAACGCCGTCGCATCTTCCTCCCGACACCCTACCCCGTCCGCATCCGGGACCCCTCAGCCACAAGGCCCCTCCCAGCATGCTACCCTCCACCCTCCCGCTCCGTACCCATACGCTCCGTACGGCTACCCCGTGCCACCACAACCGCAGGCGCAGCAGGCGGCCTATCCACACGCCCCGTACTATCCTCCTTCCGGCTACCCTGCGCACTACCCATACCCATACCCTCCGCCCCCAGGGTATCCTCCCCCGCCGCCCGGGCATACCCCTCCCCCGCCCGGCGGCCAGCCGCTGTTCAACTCGACCCCACTCGGCCGACCGCCACATCCGCCTCAGCCGCCGCCGCCGTCCGGGGAAGACCTCCCGTCGTACGAGGAGATGATCGTGGAGGCGTTGCTAGACTGTGGGGACGCGGAGGGAGCTGCGCCGAAGGACCTGTTCACGTGGATGGCGTCGCGTTATCCCCTGCAGACGAACTTCCGACCGAGCGCGAGCCAGGCACTGCAGAAGGCGTACAAGCGGGGGAGGCTGGAGAAGAGGGCGGGAGGAAAGTATCGGTTAAATCCCTCATGGGAGGGTGGTGCTGTACGTATTGTTGTCGGCGTGTCTCTTTTCTATGAATTGACATATGGTGACAGTCGTCAAAACGCTCGACTCGGCGACCACAAACCATAGCGCAGAGCACGTATGCGCTGCATCATCCTCCGCAACCCTCTTCGCCATTCACGAACGCACCGCTCCAGCACAACAACCAGCATCAACAGCCGCCTAACGGTTACCCGTACCAGTACCCGTACGGCCACCAGCCAGGGTACCAACCCCAACAACCGCCCGGCCAGCCTTCCCAGGACAAGGCTCCGGCCGCGACGACCACGGACAACGCCGCGGCAGCGAAGCCAACAGAGTCGAAAGACGAGGGCGACGCCTGGGAGGCCGCACAGCACATCCTCCAAGCCATCAACTTCGGCGGACTCGCTCAGACGAACGCCACGTCTTCGGGCGCATCCGCACCTCCATCGACCAGCGGCGAAGACGAGCTCGCTGCGGTGCTGAGTGCACTGGCCTCGGCTGCGGCCGCGTCAAATGCGGAGCCGCCACGCTCGACACTTACAGACGACGAGCGCGCGTCGTTACAGGCGCAGCTCGCCCTGCTTGCGGCTCAGTTGACGGAAATAGCGGAGACGGACGAGGACGACTCCCCGCCTGCGCCGCCTGCTGCATCTCCTGGTCAGCCGGTGCAGCCGTCCCAATCTGCGCCTGCGCCTGCACCCCCACCCATGCAGCCTCTGGCCCAGCCGCAACCCCATCCGCTGCCAATACAACTCCATCACTCGCCGCCAGCACCATCGCCAGCGCCGGCACCGACGCCGCCGCAACCTCAGCCCTCGCCGATGAAGAGCGTCGAGCAGCCCCCGCCACCGATAGCGGCGTTCTCCGGGGCACACCTCGTGCTGGACGTGAACGCGTTCCCGGAGGTGTTCCTGCCGCCGAGCGGGCCCGCGAGCGGCGCGCAGACGGAGGCAGACGGCGAGGGGGAGGGAGAGGAGGAGAGCGACGAGGACGAGGATATGGAGGACGTCGTGGTGCCGCTGCATGTGCCTGGGGGACACGATGCGCTGCGGACATGATGCATACGTGATTTTCGTGTTCGTGTGGCTTCGGGCTTACGACGTCGACTGGTTTGGATTCTACGTATACTTACTGCTTACTGTGGGGTGTGTAGCGCTGTGCTGGATTGGTTGCTAATCGACATGCTTTCGATTCTCGATTGTTGGAGTCGGAGGATCTGGCGGGCACACCCTGCGCACTGGTCCACCGATGTCCTTCCCTTGATCACCGAGCCCAGCGGCAGTTCCGGTGTTCCAAAGAGATGAACTTATCAAGTGTGAGTCGGGGGCCTCGACTCCACTGGCACGGTGCAGCACGGTGCAGCACGGTGCTCGTCGTCCGGCCCATGGACCGGTCCACCGTCGCGTAAGTCGAGTGCTGTCACCTGTGTCGCGGAGGGGTGTCGCGGGGCCCAGACCGTGGCCGACGTCGACGTCGACGGTGCCGCCCCCTTGCGACTCGCGAGCTCGACAACGGATCGGACGTCCGCGGACTGGGCCCTGGGACCCATAGGAGTCCACAACTCCTCGAGTCTCGACGGCGACGATCTGCAGGCCTGATCAATCTCGTGCGCCCTATGTATATATGTCCGGAGATCCCAGCTGCAGATCCCCACTCTCGACCCCATGACCCATCGTCCGTCACCTGCCAGTGCACCCTTGCCGCAAACCTAGCCACCACATCTACTTACTTAGCGCGCTCTTGCGTTCGAGCTCATCCTCTCGTCCGCCCTCCCACCCTCGAGGTCGCAAGCGAGTAGGAGGTGTGTCCGCGTTCCCTCGCCTTGCAAGTTCGCACCCTCAACCTCATCCCGATGCCCAGCATGTCACATGGTGCAGGGATGCTTCGCACCCCGCCCCGCTCACGCATTCGACGCGTCCGCACATCAGTGAGAGTACACCCGGTTACCGGCACGCGTACGGTGCACCCCACGCGTCACTGCAGATACGCCGGCGGCACGTCGTTCTCAGAGTGCGTCATCGAGCTATGCTGCTTCGATATTCGGTCCCCTGGTTGATGGTTGAAACTTGGAAGCTTGGCGGTGTGCACTTGCGCTCGCGAACCGCGTGAGGACGTAATGGGTGCCCCGCGCGAAGCACACAGATGAGGTGCGATATCACAAGTTGCCAAGGTCTGTCTAATGTACTTATCGGTGGTACAGTACTCAGTTACAGAACACCCGGGTGGTTGTCCCGACTATACAATGCACTGCTGGTGACGCGGACGCGGTGAGCATATGTACACGCTCGGTTCCTTCTCGCGTGTTGCAACAACGTCGATGTCTTCCCTTGCCCAACTGCAAAGGTACGTATAAGTACGTAACGTCAAACGTGCACTCAACCGATGCGGTTATCAGGCGCGCAGTGGAGAGTGGCATAAAGCACTCGCGAGTGCTGCAACCAGGGGAAGTGATAGAAGAGCGGAAGTCCGAGCTCCACAAAGGGTTGTTCTCATCGTGAGGGTGGGTTTTGGGGTGCATCGGGACGCAGGGATGCTCAGAAACGACACGTTCATCATCCAATTCGAAGCAGGGGGACAAGGCAGCGTTCACCTGCGTTTCCCGAGTCCTCGCACGCCGGTAATCGGCAAGTACTTTCTTGGTTCCACGCCACACGGCGGTGGTCGTATCGCGAGCGTGTTTCGCGCCAGGAAGTTCAAAGGGAGTGCACAAAGGTGCGTCATTATGGTGACGGTTGTGTGTAGCTTCGCTCGCCGGCATGTCTCCCTCCGTCTTCGAACGGAACGTGGGACCAAGAGAAGAGAGCTCAGAGCATGAAGGGCGCACATAAGTACGGCCTCATACGGTGCACAGACATAGATGATAGCGGGCATCCGAGCCCTGCGGGCGCAAGGTTCGAGGGTGCATCTGAGAGTGACCGGGAACGAAGGCGTTAGACGAGCTTCGAAGATACGATGCCGGACGGAACGCTGGTGAGAAGAGTACGTGGACGCCTTGGAAGGCAACCTTGTCCACTAGTCCGCCACGCTTGCTTGGGTTGCTACAAATTCACAGACGATGCAGGGTGCCGACTGCCGATGCATAATGATACCGCGCGACGCTGCTTGATGCGAAGTGCGTCATGCCATTCCGGATATGTGGTAGCGGCGCGCTGGCGCCAGAAAAGGAGGGTGGCCACAGTCGTCGGCAGCTATCGCGGATCAGGGTCGTTGAGTACTGGGATTGCCTCTTTGGGAACAACCATCCAAGAAACCACACCAGCAGCGAGCGCTGGGCGACGCCGTTTGACGTCCCTGCACCTTGTCACCATGGCCAGTGGCGTGATACCGTGCATCGTGTCCCGCTGCCGATGCATCATGCATCATGCTGTTGCGTCGTGAACAAAACAGAGAGTTGTCGTCAGAAAAGGAAGCTCTATCGGACAGAAGCGAGATGCTGGAGCACAACGTGAACGCCGTGTGGCGTGTCGCGTCGGGGGTCGGGTGTGGTTGCCGAAACGCGGTGCTTCGACTTGCTTCGAACGTTCATCATGCTCCACGCTGCAAATTCGCGCGGCACATCAAGCGCGTATGCTCGGGCGAGCGTCGGGAGTGCGTGCGTGGACGAGGGACGGCGTCGCTGGGCACCGACATCGGCCGCGATAACTGCGGTCGCCAGGAAAAAGGGCGGGATACCATACCGGGAAAGGCCGCGTGGGAGAAACTTCCTTCGGCGCTCCGAGGGGTCCATTCCGGCCGCTCGAGGGTCGGAGGGCGCGTCCACACATTCCCGCTCTTGGAGTCATCATATCCGAACAAGTGCGAGACTTTGGCCGAGCAGATTGAGGGTACGACAGGTCGCTTTGTTCTCTCTGGCTCTAGCGTACTTCTGACGCTTCGCTGGACGGCAGTTGCGCACAGACAAACGTACGACACGCCCCACCACGTCACCCCGAATCAAGCACGCATGTGAATGGGCGAATTTGGGGCGTCGGCATGCAGAGACGGCAGCCAGACTGTCGGATTGCCATGCCTGCATTCGGAAAGAGGGCGCGAAGTTGTGTGCGCGCCGATGCGATCGGGCGCTGTGATGGCGACGACGGGATTGCCTATTGCGGACTCAACGCCCATCGATGGACGTGGTTTTCGAGTGGTTGTCTCGAAAGGGGAAGACGCTGGCCGACAGTTCGCGAAACGGAGGTTGTGACCGTTGCCAGCGCCGATCGAGTGCCGA
>WJSG01026440.1:0-10541 GCA_016618145.1 Sanghuangporus lonicericola | reverse complement strand
CGATAACGAAGGGAAGGGTATAAGTACGTAGCTATGATCGCGATAGGTACGAGATCTTGCGATAAGCCGCCGGGCGCGAGCGCACCGGCTTGCCCGATGCCCGATGCCCGACACACCGCCCTGCCCGTACCGCCTGTCCTGCCCGACGCCCGCCCTATTCGCCCAGTAATTCCAACATGCTGCATCAGCAACAACGCAGTGGCCCAAGGAGTGCTTGACATACTGAGTCACTCCTTGAATCTTGGGAACCTCTCCCGGGTCGAGGATAGCGTATGATATTCCAGAGTAGGTGGTACCAACGTCGATACCAAGGACAAGTTTGCGGGTCGGACCACCGTACGGACTGACAGGCGCCATCGGACGCTTTGTGCTGACGTGGAGTGGAGGAGAAGTAGCCGTGCAGGCTGCCAAATTGCGCTGGGTTTATGACGAGTGAGGCACATGACCTAGACTGCTGGGTAGCTTGTGCTGCGGTAGGAGGAAACAGCAGGCCGTCAACGTGGATGTATGGCGGCTTCGACGTGTGTGCCGCACCTCACCATTCTCTGCCCCACAAATGAACGACCCCTCGGCCGAGGCGTGGTGAAACCTTGCTGCGTGGGATGTCGAACACCACGATGAAGCGAGGATAAGATGGGACGGCATACACGCCCAGTTACGCGCTGGCAGGACCGAACACGCTTCGTGAGTCGTGGCATATGTATAAGTGTCGAGAGCGGGGCCAATGCTCGCAGCCCTGCCCCGGACCATGAAGAGTATCCAGCGAATACCCCTCTCAGGCTGTCGCTTCTTCCTGTACGTCCTAAAACCATTCATCTCAGCCTATCACTTCGTCCTCTACCTCATGATCGACGGCATACAGAAAATCGCAGCAAGGATACGTGGTACAGGCGGGCCAGTTGGTAGCGACGGGTCGCCCAGGAGCATCCGTCCCAGGTACCAGGACTACCGCGTCGATCTTACAGCCTACAAATGCGCACTGGAGGCCAAGGACTGGGAGCTCGACCGACAAGGGAAGAAGTTGGAGGAGATTCAGGGGCTGTTGGAGAGGGAGAGGGATGGCGGGCGGAAGTGGAAGGAGCAATGCGAAAGTACGCGCGCCGAGAACCAACAGCTCCGAGCTCGCCTGAGCGAAGCTGAGAGCAATGCTAGACGTAGCGCAGCATCGCTCTCTGAGCTGCAGCGCGCGAATGCGCACCTCGAGAAGGAGCGACGTATCACTGCCGCTATCCTGGAAACGCGCACCTCCAAACTCAAAGAGGCACAGGCGTTCCTGACGAAGGCGGATGACGTCCCTNCACAGGCGTTCCTGACGAAGGCGGATGACGTCCCTGACAGCGAGGTCCTGCGCGCGGTCGACGCGCTGAACTCGAAGATCTTCCAGACTGCAGCGTCCATCGCCGAAGCTCCGCAGTTCCGCTACGGCAGCGAAGACGTCGACGCAGCTGAACACGCTGCGCGGAAGCTGGAGCGGGACGGCTGGCTCGGACCCCACGTTCTATCGGCCCTTCGTTTGATCGACCACAAGCACGACTCCGTTCTGGTGCAGACCGCCCTGCAAGCGAGCATGACGATGTATGTGCGATGGCTGGCCATGAGTTGGGACCTAGGTCATCACGACCCGGAGGGGTTACTCCACAAACTGTACTCGGAAGTGAGGCGACGAGGTACGTACCAGAACGGCGCCGATACGAGCAACTAACATACTGAGAATTCCTATCCAGTGCCTCAGTTGGTCGCGGGTCGTTGGCGAGCTATCTGCCGCGAGAGCGCGAAAGTCATCGCTGGTGTAGGAGATGCGGAACACGAGCGGCACGCCAAGAAGCTTGCGAGACTCGCGGCTGATGTGCTTGTCGCCTGCCGCGTATCTGGTCCGCCCAAGGCCGTGTACTCCACGATTAGGAAGGCGTTCGCATCTCCACTTCGCGAGATAGCAGAACGTACACTCGGCTTCCAGCAGATCTCGGGCGAGATCATACTATCCTGCGATCTCATAGCGGTCGTCGTAGTCCCCGAGACTGTCTTTGATCCGGTGACGATGGACGACGAATGGGGCGATCCGAAGGCGTCACCGTCTGCCGGGCAGGTGCTTTTCACGACTCAGCTGGGGTTGACGAGAGAGGAGAAGAAGGCCGAAGGTACTCAGAAGACGCTGCTCAGAAAGCCCAAGGCTGTCTTGATGAGCATGCTGGAGCAACTATGAGACAAGATTTCAGACGTGGAGGCAATGGTTCGTTGAACTCTCGCACTCAGAGCTCATCATGCTGCAGCTTCCCGGTCATTCGTACAATCGACGTCATGAATCGAAATTTTGAGGTGCGTGCGGAGAACCCGAGTGCATTGTATACACATACCTTGCAACTTGCTCCCACAGCTGCAGAACCTATTCACCCACAACTTCGTCCATAGTTGTTGCGATGGCAAGCCTCCATGCACGAGTGAGATGTTCAATTAGTCTTGAAATAGTCTGGCACTTGACCATACCAGGCCAGAGCGCCATGTTGTGGCAAAAAGACAAGCAGTACTATGATCATAAAGAATTAAGGGACAGGTGTGTCTGTAGTGGACGGAAGGAAGTCCTCGCTGCCTAGTAGGAGGCTGCACCCCAGGCAGGGGATAAGACCCCCTCTCAGGTAGGTTCGTTGTACATGGGAAATCCTCCTGAGAGGACCCCTCTCCGCACGGACTTCCCGCAGCCAAATCCAAATATGGTCTGGGTGCTATTGCCTCTTCTGGGCTGTCCGCTGCCTTCGGGATGGGCGCCATCGTCTCCGCGCTGCTGCCCGCCCTCCGCCTCTGCTGCCTCCCTTCCACACGTGTTGCGGTGCCGCGTTGTCATGTATATTTAGCAGACTCTGTAGACCATCAGCAAGCGTTTAAGCACTGCCAGAAGCCGGTGTACCTTCCTGATAGCGTGAAATCACGGCCACGATCCAGTAGGTGAGCAAACAACTCCCGGGATCATCGAGTAAGTGACCTGAAAACTCGGACGTCCGTACGGACCGCTGCTCAGACGTCCGCTGGGAGGTCCGATACGGACGTCTGGACCGACGTCCGCTTGCCTGTTCCTGGACTTCACGGCGCTACCCAGGTCCGGGAAGCATCCCCGATTTGGATTCTTGTCGGGGTTCAAGCCGCCTCGTCCGGGTGCCGGTCTCTGCTGTCAGCGGCCAATCAAAGCTCGGATATCGATCCCACTGAATGTTTTAAATGTCTGACATACCATTCACACCCTCGGAAGCTGTAGCTGTGTGCCCATAAATATTTTGCAAGGCTATGGAGACCTGTTGTAGAGATACAGGTTGTTTTTGACGGTCTTCTCTAGGGTCTTTTGACATTGTGTATCTGTTCTGCCAGGGATGCGTTAGTAGTCCATATAGTGCAGTATAATGAAGTGCATAGTCAGCGCATACCTTGGATATGTGCACCATCATGGTCCTCCTGAATGCAAAAACCAAGCCAGCATGAGACCTAGACGACTTAGGACTTCACTGAAGCAACAATAGAGGTCATACCAGTGAGAGCAAGGTACATATATGTCCTGAACTTTGCTAGAGCGCTTGTTTAGAACAGAGTTGCTTCGCATTTCCTACTTTCTGGTGTGTAGTACACCACCCATTGTGGCTGGTATCATCCTCGCAGTTCTATGACCTCATGGCCACGCTGATAGGTCATTCAGACCAGAATACAGCTCAGTAAACATACCAGTGTACAGGCGTATTTTGAGCGTCAACCCAAGAGGCTCTGGACGGATTTGGATGCCCGAGGTCCCTCCGGAGGTCGGGTCTAATGTCCCTACAGTTGTCCGGTGGTATGGTCTGTACCGACGTCCGTGCAGACGTTCCTGCCCACTTCCAGGTGGTCTCAAAGGCGGTAAAAGTGAGCTGAGATTGATAGAACGACTGATGACGAGCTACAGAGCATATGTTACAAGGACACGGCTCCAGACGCCCGTACGGTGGTAGGATGAGTGGTCGGATAAGGCAAGCCACGAGGCTCCGGCTCCGGAGCCGAACAATCTATTCTTAGACATGAGCAGACGTCCGCAAAGGAGGGATCCTCTCAGACCTATTTCCCATGTACAAAGAACCAACCTGAGAGGCCCAGTCCCCCCCTGCCCTAGGTGGGAGGCTGGGGCGTCTGGCCGGTGTTTGTCACTGTTAGGATCCCAAGCCGATAGCCCCCCGATCAGATCTATGCGAGCGCTTCCGAGCAGCTATAACATTCGGATGAACCTCGATCTTCTTTCTTCTTTACCTTCCCTCTCCATCACTCGAGCCCAGAAGTCCGAAGCATGCCCATATGACGATCCCAAAAGCCGCAGAGACGTGCTAAGGACGCATTGGAAGAAGTAGGACGGCTCTACGAGGATGGATGGATCGTCATTGGGTTGGATGCACCCTACACATCGGCTGCTAGCCCCTATTTCCCATGATACGTCCCGCGCAGGAGCGACACGGCCCCGCGGATGCCTGCTCGATGAGTGGATGCCCGTTTTCGGATGCCCGCTGTTATGCGGAAGTGCCTCGCGAATGTGTCCTGTTCACTTTTGGTCTGCACGCAGCGGCCATTTCACCACGTCTCCATCTACCGGGGTGGCATGTCGCCTATACCCATGGGCGCATCGCAGAGCTATGTACTGTCCGTTACGTCGTCGTAGACATGAGACAGGCGTTTTCGAAGTCGCTTTTGGCCTGTGTGACAGCATCGCCGCCGACTTGGCTCTTACCGAGCGGGTGATTCCGGGTTTCGTCTTTGCGGATGCCCACAGGATGGTTCCAAGACGTACGCTGTCTGCCTTTTGCATGTTCTCGTGTCGCTACTAGTCCTGGTGGGACTTGTAGAGGCGGGGCGGCAGTGGCCCGCTTGCAGGACATGGTCTCGGTCTGTATACCGATGGCTGCTTTCTGCTGTTCTCGAGCAAAGACAGCGTACATTCGCAGAGCTATTTAAGTGGGATCCGTGAATAAAGCGTGAAATACCCACGAAGCCACTGGCCATGATGCGTTCGAACTCACCTCGTAACGTACCGTCGTCTGCTCCTCAACTGAGGCTTGCCGGTAGTCGACAACGTTTTCTTCCGTTGCGTTCATCGCGCGCATGCACTTCGTTGGCGTGTGCCTCGACCGCTGACTCAGGCAACGTAATAATGGGACTGCCATATGGTCAGAGGTTCGACCGGGGAGACTTGCCCCGCAGCGGCCTGCAGCAATCAATGCCTCGCACCGTGGACGAGTTGCGAAAGCGCCTCGCCTCGTCATCTCCGAACCATCTCCCGTGCATAGTTGCGCGTGTTCTTGACTTCGTATACTTGTTACGAATGCAGTCTCGTTCACCATCTCGTGGAAGCGTGTCGCAGTCTCGTGCATTCAGATGGCTGCCCTTCACATGTATGCCGAAATGTCGCTCGCCACTTCAGACAAGCCTAGACCACCCCATGCCTTCCAAGCGAGGTCGACCAGCGCAGTGGCTATCCCGAACGCCGGATGATTCGCCATGCGCTCGTCGAGGATGCCTCTATGCCATCTCAATCTCCGAGATACTATACAGTCGCTTAGGCTCGACCGAATATGGGACCATCCTGAAGCTTCCTAGCTCAAACGGCAGTACCGGCAGACTCACGAGGTCTGTCCGACACTCAGCAACCACCGCAGGCCGTCCCTCGCGTCACGGTCCTGCTTCTGCGCTACAGCCGTGTCGAAGAAGTTGTAGTGGAAGCCGTGCAGGGTGCCCCGGTTCCTACCGACCCCGCGACGATCACGGTCAGCATGCATCATCGCAGCACGTCGCAAATGCGGACTCACTGTATGAGCCGCGTCTTGACCCCGGCCGCACGGAGAGCCTTCTCGTAGACGACGCCGTCATCGTGCAAAGGGTCGCACTCTTGGACCTGGATAAATGCCGGTGGGAGGCCCGCATGCGAGGGCGCTAGGAGCGGGTATGTGCCCAAGTCCGTCGGCGGAGCCCCGTACATGTCTGCCGACGGCGGGAAAAACATCGTCAGCAATTGCATTCGACTGGGCATATGTCGTGTTCGGACAGCAGCACGCTCACCTAGCAACAGCCTGCAGAGCTCGCTGCTGAGCAGCGGCGTGCCCGAGTTCTCTCCGAACGCACGGAAGTCTGCCTTGTACTCCTCGGGGTAGGCGTCGGGGTGGCAGACGATGGGCTCCTGGAGCCACTGCCCGGTGATGTTCTTACCGCTGAAGAAGGCGTCGTCACGGGCCTTCAGAGCGACCCCGGCTGCTAGGCTTGCGCCCGCGGATTCTCCGCCAACAAGGAAGCCTTTCGTGATGGCTACGCTTATGTCGGAAGCGTTGTCGACGACCTACGGCTGTTTCGTCAATCTGTCTATCATGGGCTACGAAGAAACCTACGCACCCACTTGAGCGCTGCGTAGCTGTCGTTGAACGCGGCTGGGAAGGGGTGCTCTGGTGCGAGTCTTTAAAGCACCATATGATCATGTCGATTGTCGGATGAGATCCATGTTGGATGGCCATGAAAGGGATCGTCACTGACCTGTACTCGACGTTAACTATTACGAGCCTCAGGTCCACGGCGACCGTGCGGAGGTGATAATCGTCCATGGTCACGTCGCCCACTACCCAACCTGTTCGACCACAGTGGTTGGTCAGCTGGGCCACAATCTTCTGTGGCCGAAAGTAACGGACTCACCGCCGCCGTGATACCATACGAGAACCGGGAAGGTCTCGTTGCCAGCGCCTGTCGGCTTCACGACCCTCACGAGGATATCCCCACCCTCCACCGGGACACGCCTGTCGTCTACCACATACACGGTCCCTACGACGGACATTCAAGTCTGCGATCAGCGCTACTGTGCGACCCCCGAGGAGGAGCTAGGCACGCACCTGCAGCGTTCTCGGGCAGCTTTTGCGCGTAGAATTTCGTGTATGCAGCGGTCGGCTCGATGAGTTCCTGTCGGGCGTGCTCGACTTCGGAGACACCTTCGGGAGGGGGCGCGGGGTTCGTCAGAGCCGGAGTGGCGGCTAGCGCAGCAGCGATCTCGGGGTCGAGGTTCATTTTGAGTCTGCAGAAGAGAGACGGGGCTTTGCATCTCCCCGGGCGCCGTTAAGTACGCGTTCAGACAACCCTGCGAGGTACTCGCCGTCGGACGAATTGAATTGAAAGTCGTTCGATCCAAGCAGACGACGGAACGATCTTGATAGCGAGATACGGCAACCCGATAGAAGGTCCCATCAAGACCTTGCCGTCGTGTAGGTCGCATGGTTTCGGGATTACGTTCCCGTGAGGAGTTCGCCTCCTCCGTCCTGGGTGCTGTGACGTGCTTTCAGGTTGCGTGAGAGCCATAGCGGCGGCCGGATCCCGTGTCGTTACAGACCATTACTAGGTCTCGCAACGCAATCACCTTGACGGTGAACGCCATGAACAATAGATCATTGAGAGAAGCATGCATCGGCCAATTCACTTCCTCGCGGAGAGCCATGCGGTCAGAAGGTTCCGCGTATTCGTTTCAATGGCACGGACACTCACAAGTGCAGTCCATCGAGGGAACTTTTCTTGCCTTGCAACATGTTCTCCTTTCGCGGCGCCGCGCGGGTAACATCCCGCTGCGACCGCGGAGCATTCGTGTTCGTGGAACTACAACCTGTGGAGGTTGTCAGAACATTCAGCTATGACTAAGGCACGAATCCGGGATGGGGCTCACCAAGACGATGTCCGTAAGGAAAGTCATTGCCTTACGTCTTTAGACCTAGCAAAAACTGCGCCAGTGGGCACACGCTACTACTTCAGCCGGAGCGTCACATGGGTCAGTGACTCTACACGCTCGGGCAATCGACGAGTGACGCTGTCTAGGTCGAACCGGCCTAGATAGAGAGAAAGTGTATCGGCCATAAACAGGCTCCCGTACTGGATTTGCACCTGCGTCCTCGCGATCGACTGCACTATTCCGGATTGCGGAGACGGATCATCCTGCACGGTCATCCGCAGATGGAGGGTTTCCACTTGACGTGGCTTCAACGCGTTCATGAAAGCGTCCTGCAGTAAGACGAGGTGTCAGCGTGCATACACGTAGACCGCCGACGTACCAGGAAGGTCTCGGAAACCGACTGCACCTCCGAATATTGATATAGGGATACTTGATGCGGAGGTTCAAGTGAACGAGCTCTTCGAGCCCGATGCAAGATAGTAGCTCCGGCACTTGCCTGAAAGCTACGTCGGATCAAATACCCATGTCGAGACAACGTGGGCGTGCATACTCCAGCACAGTGGGGAGTAGTCGTATGCGCGTGTCAGAGAGGGTCGTGTACAACTTCGGGAGCTGACGTTGAAGCCCGGAGACGTACACGTTGATGACCCCGGGTCGACTTCCTCGAGAACACACCCATGCGGCCTGTATTACTGCCGCACGAGCGAAGACTGTCTGCTGCCTTCGAACTGAGGCGCGACGTATGGTCCTACGTAGTGAAACTCTCAGTCGGAACTCCAATAGAAGCTGAGGGCTTGGCATTCGGATAAGAGACCGCACATTCGGTTGTGTGAGGAAAAGGGACGCACGTCATAGTCAAAGACATCAAGGCGGAATAGACGGCCGCCGCGTTCAGCGCGTCCTCCGACCCATCCCAGAACTCCGAGGTGAGCTCCTCGAGAGTCTCCCGGGCCTTCTTCAGCAGGGCTGCGGGATTGGTGACGCCTGCCTGACCCCCAACGGATCCCACCATTCGTCATCCGGCCATCTCGTATCGAGCACTGCGGATTTTAGCGGCCACTACATCTCCTCGAACCACTGGGTGCGCTCTCCATTGGCAGCGGGATGGGAGGTGACGTGGTTTATTTTCGGGAGCGCTGCGACAGTCGCTGGGAGGGCATCATTGAGGGCCAGAGTGATTTCTGAGTCGTCGAACGAGATATACGTTAACGCTGTAGCGCGATGCAGATGCTTGGCAAGTACTTGCGCGACGCGAGCGTTGAGGTCACAGCCCAAGTGTGGAGACCATAAGTACTTATCGCCAGCGACGGTGATGGTCAGAGCACATGAAACAGATAAAAAGAGTAGCCTCCGTTTAATTCTAGCGTTAGCCCGGGTCTGCCAGAAGAAATTGGGGCAGTCGCGGTACGAACTGCGGGAGGCTTGCATAAACGCAGATATGCTTGCCGACAGGAGGACGCCGCGTGTACCAGAACGTCATAGTTCAGCAGCGGAAGACGATCCATCGTGCCTGTGTACTGCTCAAGTCAGCCAGTTTCAGGAAATACAGACAGTACTCAATGACTGACGGAGCTTGGGTGTTGACGTGGATATGGTCTGAGACAGCCTTTCGAGACGCTCAGCCCGGCTGGAATGGAAGCGCCTAAATGACATCGGTCGAAGGACTCTGATCCAAGGCCAAGCTCTTATATTCGTATCGCTAGAATAAGAACGCGTATGAATGTGTGCTCAACACCTGACAGCAAGGTTTCATCGCGAAACCTATGTACCACTCAGAGATGATCCGTCATCGTGATTTCACGGTTCAAGCCTCGATGAAGTTGCTACTCAAGCTGAGCAGCCACTTCAGTCCCTCCCTGGAATCTCTATCAAGCTCGGTGGCCACCCCAATGCGAGGAAAGACATAGTGGAATCCATGCACCGTACCCATGTATCTGCAAAGAACTTCAGCGTCGCGTAGCAGTGGAGTGCAGGAGTGCTCACTTGACGAGTTTCGTCCTGACACCTGCCTCGCGAAGCACCTTCTCATACACGATGCCGTCATCGCGAATAGGGTCAAACTCCTGTACCTGGATGAACGCAGGCGGAAGACCGATGTGCGAGGAGGCCAGAAGCGGAGAGACCCGTAGGTCTTCTGGAGGGCCCCCGTATATTTCTCAAGAAACCGCGGAGAGTCAGAGAAGCTCGGAGCGGACGTAGGAGAAAAGGGAACAAAACGAACGAAAGCTACTGTGTACCCGCTCGCTGTTGAGCAGCGGAGTGTCGGTGCTCTCTGCGAATGAGTGGAACTCGGCACTGTACTTGTCTGCTAGTGCATATGCGCCAGGAAAGATAACGACGGGTTCCCGGAGGTACTGGCCAGTCAGCGGAGCATGCTTGAAGGAAGAGTCATCGCGTGCTCTGAGCGCAACGGCCGCCGCTAGGTTCCCCCCTGCGGAGTCTCCCCCGACGAGGAAACCTTTCTTGAGGTTGACCCCAAGCTCGTCTGCGTTGTTGACTACCTGCATTCACTGCTCATGAGCACCATCAGAGGACGCCGATAGTATCGAAGTCCCGTACCCACTGTAGGGCAGCAAGGCCGTCATTGAAAGCTGCGGGAAAGGGGTGCTCTGGAGCAAGCCTGTAGTCGACGTTGACAATAGCCAGTTGAAGCTCGAGGGAGATGCTCCGCAAGTGGGCGTCGTCCATGTCCAGGTCACCCAACATGTATCCTTACCATGTCGTTGTCGCGGGGTCAATCGAGCAGTGCTATGCAGAGGAAAGATTACTTACCTCCTCCGTGAAACCAAACCAGAATCGGTAAGGCCACGTCACCGCGAGGTCTCACATAGCGCAGGGTAATATACCCGCC
>WJSG01026418.1:0-13040 GCA_016618145.1 Sanghuangporus lonicericola | reverse complement strand
ATACGCAATACTAAATAACAATCAAGATGTCGTTTCCCGGCCATCCTCCAAGTTATAACCCCAATGGCCATCATGGCTGTAACTATGGGTTCGTTGTGATCTGGACCCCGGCCTTCAATATGTACTGATCATATGTCCACAGTCTTCATGGCGCTGCGGATACACGCTATCAACAACCATAGGTGGTATTGGACTATCATGCTAATCTTGCTGGGAAGCGTTGAAATACCTCCAAACATTGTGCGCCTAATCGTCTTTTCCTCTCCTCTGTCAAAAAATTGAAGGCTGCCATTTGCCCACAGGTCTTACTTACGCAGAGTCAATACGTCGCCATCCGCCCTAGTGGTCTACCATATGGCGGCTGTGCGGAAGCTTCGTATGAGGAGGACAGACTAGACAAGCCAGTATGGAAGAGGTCTGTAGTTTCGGTCCTATCATAGTCACTGTGACTCACAGGCTTGGTTTTCAGAGGTCAGACTACCTGCGTTGATGAGCGGGGTCCAGATGTTTCCGGTCCACGGGTTCTGACTGTTGGTTACAGTCCTCGTGGCCGTCTCGATTAGCAGCTTTATCGCCAACGTCCTCGTCGTGGGCATTACGTGGTACCGGACTCTGGGACTCGTGCTCGCCGCCAGGAAGGTGAACATGCGGACTTCGTTAGGGTATTATCTACTTCGAGATGGTACGCACTCCAGTCTTCGCTATTAGTGTGCTCCGCTGACGTATGTGCCTTCAGGGACAACTTACTTCTTGTGAGCGGCGTGGTCGATTACTCTCGACCAGTCCCCCTCGGCTCATTACGATTGTACCCAGAACAGGCATCGTCCTCAACACGATTATCGTCTACATCCAACTGAAGGTGCGCAACACGAGTATAATAGACCAACATGCATGCTCATCTCGTCTTGCAGAAAGCTGTTTCGCTCTCCTTGATTGCCATCACGTCAGTCTCTCCGAAATATAGATTACTCCTCGCTTACTCGGCTCCGACATGCAACAGCCTCCAGTCCATCTTCATGTCGCGCTTCATAATCAACTTGCGCACAGCACCGATCGGTTCCTCGCTTACATTCCCGTCAGTCGCAGTGGGTTCAGCATCGGAGTCCTCGCGGATGACGGAGCTCCGCTTCTCCCCATCTGCATTTGACAACCTCGGTGCGCCCCTGGACGTCGAGGGCGCAAACGACAGCGAGCACGAGAACGGGTACCTCGAGATCGAAGAGGCTGATGACGAGGGCACGTCACATGGGCCCGGTGTTGTGGGCGAGTACCACGCTGTTCCGGAGGAAGAGGAGGACGGTGTCTAGCCGGCGGAAGATGTGGTGGAAGCGTGGCTGGTATGTCGTACGAACTCGGAGCGAGACTTGGTTCCACACTATCATCTCATGAACGTGTATAAAGATGCGCTGATAGGTTTCCACTACACCAGGCGGACGAACGATGTTCTGCGACTCCTGTGTTACCCTCCGCCGACCAGTGTGCCATCCTGGGAAGCCTCTTTTTGAGTGGGAACAAATACGATTTGCCACGCGCCCGATGTATTGGGATGTGTGACGTGCCTTGGACCCACTCCGGCGGGCGGGAGTCCAGGGACTCCTCCAGCAATAATTTCAGACTACTGCACGTCGAACCTACTGGTGTGCAGCTCAAGGTTTCATTCGATCTGTTGCGTTACGAGTCGTCGGTGTGTGCATGCTGCCCCTGCCCAGTGGCGCGTGCATGCACCGAGTGACATCGCGCCCGGTCGATGAGAACGTGAACAACGGCTCATCGTCCTTCGGGTACTGGCGCACTGAACGCTCAGATGACTGGAAGCCTGAAGGGTTTCTGCTCTGCGTAGTTTGAGTTTCGCGCCCGTGGTAGGCCCGCAGACCCTGGGTTCTTGTGGGAGGCGCCTGCAGCTCAACTCCACCAAAGCGTGGATCTGCGCGAATCGAAGGAGCCTTGCCACCGCAGCCCGTTCAGAGCATTTGTATGGACTGAGCAGCACAAGGAGACTTCGATCGATAGGTGAGTGATGCATGTCTCCACTGATCATTTCACATGCTAACTTTCTCGTGGAGTTGCCAGACTGCTATAAATTTCGGGTGGTCGTCTCGACGCGACGTTGTTTTACGGACCATTCAAGGCGTCTCACACCAAATCAGCACTCGAAAGTTCTTCTTTGCCTTCTAGTGAGTGGAACGCTGCGGCGCGGTGGGGTGTCAGTGACGGGCCTTTTGGTTGCCGTCATCCAGTATACTGCTGCAAGCACAGAGCTCCCAAAGAGAGTAGACAGCCCTCCAGGACAGTGGGTGTGGAGACGCCGAAAGTTCCCATGGCTTGCCTGATGTCTGCAGCATTGCCATACCGGCAACCCAAAAGGTATGTTTCCCCGGCGCGACACGATGCACTAATGGCTCCGATCCAGCACTCGGAACATGCCTGTACCCACGGCTCGGGTTGACGGTGTTGCGAGAATTCTCTTGCAGCGGCCTGTTCTGGTGATTGGGGCCCTCCCGCCCCTTTAAGCCTCTCAGCTACCTGGGACGGTTCGAATTTCGCCTCCCTCATTCACCGTCCTGCTGAGCCGTCCACCGCGCAGTCGGTCCTACCATTGGCACCCTCCAAGCGAAACACCGAATTGTATGCGGTTGGACCTCCAGAGGCTGAGTCGTCCGCTTTGAGAAGCGTAGTGCTTATTCTTATTTAAGCAGTCGATATGAGGTACGTCGCTCACGACAAGACTCTAGCGGTGTCAGTACGCTGACAAGGCGAAAAGATGCCACAACCCCAGGTGTCGTGGATCCCGCCCCGCATGGATATCGCTGCTCATTTCTCCGCCAATCCTCCCCTTCCTGCTTCCCATTGTGGTCACGCATGCAGACCCTGTCAACATCACAGTCGACGATACATCCGCTCTGCTAGTCTATTCTCCTGCATCCTCATGGCACGCGTCAACGGTCCCTTGTCCCGACTGCCTCGGCCCGAATACGTCTATCGCATTCAACGGAACATGGCACGACGGGACGCACATCATCCCTACTGTGGACGCAGACGACGTACCCGATGGTTCGAAAGTCAGGTCCGGACATCGCGGGAAAGGAAAGGGCAGCGGTGACGACGACGACGACGACGACGATAGCGGAAGTGATGCTGACGAGGACCACCGGAGAACAAGCAGCATTCCCAGCCCTACCGCCAACCCTTTCTTCATCCCGAACCTCGACAGCGATGACCCCGGGTTCCAAGACCCGCCGGTCTCTGCTCAATTCAATTTCACCGGTAAGTGGCACACTTGTCGATCACGAGGTGTACGGAGGCGCTTTGACCTCGGATTGGGTGCTGGGCCCCGCTCACGATGATTGGTCCAGGGTCTGCTGTCTATGTCTACGCTCTAATCCCACTCGGAGCCGCACCAGCCAATTCGACGCCGACGTTCATGAACCTCACGTTCACGTTGGACTCGCAGCGTGCTGGGACATACCAGCATACCGGGACGACATCTGCATCCGGATTCGTACCTTCACAGCTGGTGTTCGGGAAGACCGGATTAGCAGAAGCGCCCCATTCTTTGACGATTCAGGTCGGACCTGATTCTGTCCTGCTCTTGGATTACATAGTCTACACTCAGGGGAGCCTCGCTGACGGGGACGGGTCGCACCCAACATCTGTTTCGAGTACAAGCCGTGCCCCTGGATCGCAAGAAACGAGTTCAGGGACTGGGAGCTCAGCGCCAAGCGTTGGTCCCGGGACTGCCAAGTTGTGCGTATAATTCCCGCTTGTATTTCGGGAAGCTGTCATTCACTCACGTACCGAATTATCCTATTCGCTGGTCCTCCGGAATATCTCACTGGTTCTTGATTCGCTCCTGCGTTATGTATACCTCCGCCCGCACTCACCTCTCCCTCTTCTCCTGATATCCGCCCTCCACCACGCCGGTGTCGCTCTGACTTCCTCCCGCCACCGCCATGTCCTCCAGATCATCCAGTCAGTCGAAAACGCACAACATCGCTACCTTCGCGGGTGCGGTCGGTGGCAGCGTCGGTCTCCTGGCCGTCCTTGCGCTCTCGCTCGCGATCAGCATCTACCGACGACGATTACGCGCCGCGCGTCGGGACCGACGATACCGACACACCCATAATCGTTCAGACCCCGAGTTTGACAGCGAGTCCTTCCACACTGATGGCTCCGAGGATAGCCCGCCCATGCAGGGTCCTGTCCCGTTCGTGCCAAGGTACTTCCCCGGGACTGTCGTTCCAGCACCACCACCACCGTACAGTGCGCCGGACGCGACGACGGCGTTGCTGTCCTCCACCTCTCCCGTGCCATGGGCACCACCGCGGATACCGGCACCTGGAGAGGACTCCTCGTATGCCGACCTCCCACCTCCTACCCCACCACCATTCCCCGAGGACGGCCTCGACGACTACTTCGCACCACCATCATTCGCGGCCGCCATCTCCTCCCCTATACCCGCGATCCTCGCTGGTTACTCACCAGTAGCGACCACGTCAGCGCCGGTAAGCACGTCGCCGATGCCCCTGCATACGAATGGTTCCGGGTCAAGGGGGGTCTACGCGACGGATCCACACCCTCCGCGCTCACGTGCAAATTCCGATGCGCAATCGCAGCGGAGTGGCTACTCTGACCGACCACCATCATTCGTCTCGCAAGCACCGTCTTTAATACCCTTACCACAACAAGATGGGAGTGGGCGTGGAGATGGGGGAGGGGAGGAGGCCCGACAGCGGATATCTGATGAGGACCGTGCATCTGTACGGTCGACGCGGTCCCGGTGATGCATTGTCCATACCCTACTTGGCTCGCAGTAATGGTGAGTCATTCGTGCTCGATTCCTCCACTTGCTGCGACGTGCGCTGCCGACTCCATTCATGTGGCCGCGTGCGACCCGCCCTTTACTCGGTCCATCGCCGACGTCCGCCTGCGTACACGTTCGGCGTGACGCAAGGGTGCAAATGAGGTGGCGTGGGCGCGTCTACCCCAAGGTCGGGCTGAGCTTCCCACCGTTGGCGCGCTGCCTGCCCTGCCCGCACAGCGCGTTCCCAGTGGCAGACCCTGCGCCTCCCGGGCGTCGCACGCGCCTTCCCACAATGGACCCGGGACCGTTCTGCGGTCACACGAGTGGGGTTCCCAGTACCTGGTGGCTCTCATACTGTCCGGGAGGAGCTGGCTGACATGTGATCGTTCCTGGTTTGCAGATTGGCACCGACGACGACCTGCGCGACTCATGGTACGCCGACGGCGACTCACGATAGGCGGCGCATGTCGCCGTAAAGCGATACTTCACCGTCCACATTTCGAACGCGACACGCAGCCTTTCCCTGACTGTTGTCGTCATGAGCTCTCCCAGCGCCGCGATGCTGTCGGTCTCATAGGCATATTCCATCCAGCACAGATGTATCTTAGACCTTGCATTGCAACATCAACGACGTCTTATTCGCATAGCATGTACATGTATATCGTATGTCAATGTCACGCAGGACTGTGTGGGGCTGTACAACCACAAATGGGATGACCGACGTAACCGTATGAACGTGTACACTTCCATGTATTGCCAGCGAAGATATTGTATTACTACCGGTAGGTGGCTTCCATCTGTGGGGCAGAGTTGGGGCAGAGGTATCGGTTAGCAGTGCGAACGCTGACGCTCTGCAATTCACTCACCTGGGTGTCATTCGACCTCTAGCGTATCGATGCACCAAATGCCCGAGAGTCGGCCCCGAAGCGCATAAAGGGCTAGGGGAGGCCGGCGGACGTTTTGGAAAATCCTACCCTACTACGTATCTGCTCCATTGTATATAAGGCGTGTACGGAAAGACGACACGAGGCTGCGCCCCACCCCACGCTCACTGGGCGGGGAGACCGATGACCCGGGAACAGCATACGCAGCCCATAGTCGGCGATAGACCCCTCACGAGATTGCTTTGCTAGTTCTGCAGAGTTTGAGACTCGGTAATGTCACATGAACTGAGGAGTGAAGTAGGGAAGATACGCGGAGGGTCTTACATTTAGGCGTTCGGCGGAAGTAGAGTGGATTCTTCCTGCTAAGCGTTAGAACAGTCCAATCGCATGGACACTATCGTACCCGAAGGCATGCTCTGCAGACAGAATACAACGCATGCTGTGTCGGAGCAGAACAGCCTCGGCATTCACATATCTGACCAATGGTATATAAATGCGGATAATCTATGGATCTTGTCCGGAGCAGTGGAGTTCCTCAACTGACTCCGAAAACTCAATAAAAGAGGGTAGGGGCCAATAATAATGAGGTGATGGGTTTTCCGGGAGTTCGAATGTGCTGATTCTTCGAAGGCTCGCATGGTAGCGCGGACCGACTCGGACGGTGCCAACCGGGAGAGCGAAACACCAACCCTGCACAGTTCATTTCTGGGCGTACTTGGAACCTACACGTAAAGTCCAGATGTATCTGCATGATCCGTAAGTCGGAGTCAAACAGGCAGAACAAGCTCGCACAGCATAGGGTCACGGTCGTGGTCTGGCGTGCAGCGACTTGGATACTGAGTTGTATGCGAAAGCCATGACAGCACAAAAAATGTTGTTCTTGAGCCGGTAGATACGATATTCTACTTCCTGTTACTTGTATAATCCCGTATGTGGAGCTCAGGACCAGCTCGGACACGAAGCTCATCAAGCGCCTGATGATCGTCTGAGACGTTCAGTAGCCTCGTGGTGACAGGGCGCCTACATGGAGCCACAGCGTCTATCCGGTATCTCTTGCCGCAATCGAGCGGGCGTGCACTTCTCTTCCGCATATCAAGCTCAGGTGAAGTACGAGCAAGTTCGAAGTCTTCTAGAGCTGGACTGAGATTCATTCAGAACAAGTAGATTACAAGCTTTCGGATCGGAACAACTGGATACTACCACCACGGCTTGCGAGTTCTGCGAACACGCAGAAATTGCCAAGCCGCGAATCGCAGCCTCTTCGCCAGTCTGGTCCTTGCGCTCAGGCCGCGAGAACGCTAGCAGTCGATCTCGCCATCGACACTTTGTATCAAGAATCACGGATTCGGCGGTCGTGCCAAATCGCGCAATATGAGCTTGAAGCGCTACACAATCAGCGTCGACGGCACTATTCCGGTTCCCGCACTGCTCTACGATGATGAGGTTCTACTCATCTCTCAAGAAGGCGTGGGGATCTACGACGGGTACGTCAATACGACTAGGAGTCTTATGTCTGTGATCGCATTTGGTCTCACCGGCATGCATCATATAGCCCACAGAAAGCCCCCCACCACCAGTCTGGGACCCTGCATGCGACGACCCATAGATTGTTCTACATCGACAACGCTCACTCTTTCTCGCGCTCTTTTTCGCTGGACCTGGCCCATGTTGGCCGGACGGAATATTACGCGGGCCTCTTTACCAGTTCGGCCAAGATCACCCTATATCTTAACGACCCGCCTCCGCGACCTAGTACCTCGATTGTGGCAGATCGTGCAGATTCAAGCTTGGATACTCCAGCTGCATCGAGCCAAGTCGAGTTCTGGGAATGCGAAGTATGCAGCAATCGCAATCCCATCGGTTTGACGTCTTCAGCGGCCCTCGTTTGTGCTCTTTGCGGTGTCCCTCAGGCATCAATGAAAGCACCAATCACCATACCTTCCAGGCAGACTGCAGCAGGGTCATACTCGCTATCGAAGTCGCTACCATCGTCCTCCGTGAACCTCGCAAAGCTCCGCTTGTCTAGTTCTCCGTCTCCGTCGCCTCCGGTACCTGAGGTTCGCGCACCACCTGCGACCGGGGAGATAGCGTGCATCGCATGCACGTTTCTCAATAGTCCCCTTCTCCAGGATTGCGAGATATGCGGCACCCCGCTACCCCGCAAACCTTCCTTCGCGCCGCCCCCACGATTACCCGCAAAATCGGCGCCGGCGTCGCGTTCAGCCACGCCTGCACCGGACTCGGACGATGACGATGACGACAGCCCAGACAAGCGCATGATCAGGCTCAGCTTCCGCAAAGGTGGCGACAAGGCGTTCTACAGCGTCTTGAGGAGAACCCTCCTTGGAAGGGCGTGGGAGGTATGTCCCATTCTATCCTGCGATTGTGCGGCTGCTGAGCTATTCACTCAGAGCAAGGCGGTGGCTGCAGCCGTAGAGGCACCATCTTCATCTTCATCCTCGTCGTCCCGCCCTCTCGGCCGGTCCGGAATTAGTGCGCACCCGAGCTGCTCTATCATGGTCTCACCAGGCTGACAATTACCTGTCCTGTCAGACGGAATCTTGCGCTCAGTGGAGACCACCGCAGCGACGGCTCAATCTAATATGGAGGACGCGCTCGCGGATCTTGAGGCGCTCATGGTGAAGTGGAAGGATATGGTCAAGCTCGCACAGGATCTCAATGAGCGGCTGACCGCAGCCTCGACCCCTGCCCCCGGTATATCTCTCGTGCCTGGGGCACCGCTCGGTGGGGCGACGACGCTCTCGACACCGGTCGTGGAGCCGGAAGAGGCGACCTTCATCCGCTCGTCCCTTGCGCAGCTCGGCCTGCAGATGGCGAACGCCCCGGTCACGCAGGACATGGTCCGGGACGAGCGCAAATGGTTCGAAGAGCTTGCGAAGGAGCTCGCGGGCGTCCTTGAGGGCAGTGGCGCGAAGGGCGGCGAGGGCATGATGCGCAAGCGCGGTATTGTTGCGCTTGACGAGGTCTGGGGCGGCTGGAACCGCGCGCGTGGCGTCGGTGAGCATCTCGCCAATTCGCCTCTCCGCTTGCTGCTTCTTGTCCGGGAAACAACATTCTGACAGTGAGCCGGGTTTGCAGCGCTAATCCCACCGGCGACATTCCTCCAAGTGCTGCCCCTCTTGCCAAGCTTCACGCTTCCCCCGATCCGCATGCGAACGTTCGCAGCGTCAGGCCTTTCCGTACTTCACACTCCCCCGTACGGGAGCGCAACATTTGCTTCCAGACTCGTGAGCATTCTTACGCTGGGTGAGTGCCTCTTGCATTACCCCTGCTGTCATCCACTGATAGCATGCATCAACCAGTGGGTCCAAGAACGACCGTCGAAATAGCTCAAGAAGAGGATCTCCCGATCGGCCTCACAGAAGAAATGGTACACGAGGTCGAGATGGACGGCGAGATCTGCAGGGACGACGGCGGCTCCGGCGTATCCATCTTCTCTTCCCCGGGCGCGCCCTGGGCGGCGAGCGAGGGCGGCGAGGTGCGCTGGTGGGTCAACATATTTCGGGGCTATGTCTGGGACGGGCAAGAGTAGCCTTCCCGTCGGGCTCCAGGCACCCGACTGGTGGGTAGGGTGAGGGGGTTCTCAGCGTCCCGCCGCGATGCGCCCACAATTCGGTATTGGGGAGCAACCCTGCGCTGGCGCCACGTACGGTCGGACCCCGGTCCTTGATCCTGTGGGTCCATCTATGTACCAGCCATTGAGCCTGCTGAATGAGGAGCAGTAGTCAGCCAGCCCCCTCAGGGTTCCCCACCTGCTGTCTAATCGCAGTTTTTGGGCTGATGTCGAGTCACGGTACCAGTCGGCCATTCACTATGCTCGATCCATCCATCCTCGGTCGCTCGCTCAAGGCGCTGCCCGAGCGGCCGGGTTCGTCTCCATCACAATTCCAACCAGCCAACATCGACACCGATGGACTTTACTTACCCCCGTACGCGCGCTCCGATCCGTCCGACCAGGTCCGATCGCCACGCTCGACATTTAGACCAGGTCATAGCCTCATCGTAGCAGAGATCAATAGTCCGTTGACCTAGAATGTAGAACAAAGGACTCGTAACGCCGTTATGTTCCTCAAATGTATGTGAATCAAGTTAGTACACTGGTGACTGTACTACGTGTTCAGCTGCATCGCCTGTGTATGATCCCACAACCCATCGGAACCGGCAGGCAACGAGCCGTCTCCGACTCTCCGCGGGGCGGGAGTTGTCGCCAGCGCAAGATGATGGCGGTGGTCCTCGGTGTACGTGCTCAGTCTTAGTCTACTGTACCGCAATGACCTGATTCCGACGATCCCGGCGATACCGTACTCTGGGGTCTTCGTCGCTCTCTCAAAGACTCAACACACCTTCGCTCGGCCGACCCGGTACCAAGCTGCGAATGGCACACCAAAAGGAGAAGCCCGTGAATACAGAAATGGTCATGGTCGATACGGAATCAGATCCAGAACGCCTCGCACATGTGCACACGACGCGTAGCGACAAAAGCATCATGAACATTCACTTCGTGACAGAATTACGGGGCCGCCCGCGAAGAATTACGTGAATAGTAGTAGGATATAATGAGATCCGAGAGCTGATTACGAGAGTGGCTAGGTAGGCCGTAGAGATAAGTCGCTGATGCTAACGAGGCAGGGCATTTCAACGGCACAGCAGCAGGATGATCGTGCAGACAAATAGTGGCTATGGAGACCAGACTTAGGACGCCCCGAAGGCAGTAAGGTATGCTATATCGACACACACAGATGTTCCGAATATACAAACTTGGGGGTCGTAGACTAAGAGGAGAGGAGTAAGTAAAGAGATACGAAGTGCAAAGCAAGACTGAGCAACGCGAGTCTAGCGCGATAATTATGCGAATGTGTAAGGTGAAAGTGGCGAAGCAACCGTGGCCATGGAGAGTCGACGCACACCTGTGCCGTAACAACATCTCGGCAGCCGGCGGCGGACCTCGGCCAGTTCGAAGGCGTGAATGCAGACGTGAAGTGAACGAAAACACAGTGAAGAGAGATGATAGATATCGAATTGCAGAGACGATGACGTTAACGATAGCAAGCATTAGTGGGGACGGAACCGAATCTGCGTGGCATTTTGATACAGCAGGGCAAGTGGAAGTGGATGTGTGGCGGGATAAAACAGTACTTGCTGGTAGTATTAGATTGATATAAGCTTCCGTGCGTGCTCAATGGCGCGGTCGTTGGTGTGCCGATATGTCGTCGTGTAGAACAAAGANTTGGTGTGCCGATATGTCGTCGTGTAGAACAAAGAGGTCGAAGGAAGGCTAGCTGGCGGAATTAGGGTTTGTGGGTCTATGGTATACTGCTCTTCACGTTGTAGCCGAGCAACCGAATCCTGTAAAGGTCGAAGAACTCAAAGAGAGTGATGGGGATGCGAGTAGTAGCCTGTTGCCATCGGCTGTCCTGAGGCGGCATACTGCGCCTCCATCCCGACGCCCACAGCAGCGTACATGCCCTGCACGTCCTGGACGACAACCGCCGTAGGCTGCGTGATATCCATCTCGTACGTCTCCCCGGGAGCAGGCACAGCTGCAGTCGCATACTGCATCTGCATCGGCGAATCCGTGCGCACAGGGCCGGCGTAACCATACGTCATCGCGCCCGCGTCGACTTGCACGCCCATCATGCCCGCCGAGCTTGAGCGCACATGCTGCGGCCTATGCTGGCCAAGCTGGTGCTGGGCGGCGTCGTACTCGAGCGGGACAGTGTACCCCAGCGGGCTGCTCTGCGCCGAGTGCGAGTGCGCGTGATGGTGCCCGGGGACGGCGTACGGGTGATACGACCTCGGCGAGTGCGTGTGCGCGTGTGTGCTCTGCCCGCTTTCCGACAGCGCGGCCGAGTATGGCCGCCGGATGCTCTCGCCGTACCGCGCAACGCTCGGGGTCGCACTCCTATGCCGGCGGATCGGGCCGGGACCTTGCTGCTGACTCTGCGCGACGACTTCGGGCGGATAGAGCGACGCGTGGTCGAAGCTGAGCTTGTGGCTTGGGGCGGAGATCGACGTCACATATTCGCCCATCGCGGAAGGGTGCGTGTGGTACGACGCGTCAAGGCGCTGCTGGTGCTGGAGGGCGAGGCCGGTGCTCGTCGGGAACCCGGAGGTGACGGAGCTCGCGGGCGAGGGGTGTTGTGACCCGCCGGCGATCGTCGCCCACTGCGCGTCGGGAGAGTTGCTCGTCGTCGCGTTCATGTACGGACTCGTCTCGGGGGACGCACGGAGGACTTGCTGCTGTTGCTGGTGGGCGTCGTACTGGACAGCGGCCGCGGAGGGGTCGTAGTACATCTCCTGCGGCTGGGACTGCTGTTGCTGCTGAGGTTGCTGTTGCTGCTCGGAAGTCTCGGCGGCAGCGACGGCGGCCATGGACGGGTTCACCGCGCCCGTAGTAGTGACGAGGCCCTCCTCGTCTCCCTGCACGTCGTGCACCTGCCCCTGCACCTCGACCTCGCACATCTGCACGCTCGTGATGCCCTTGACCCCTGGCAGATACCTCAGTTGCGCATCCACATCGTCCGCATCGCCCAGTCCCTCCAGCTCATCGATCATCAGCTCCTCGGGTTCCTGCTCGCCCTCGGGCGTGACCAAGCCCGATCCCGCGGCGGCCGCCCGCCGGTCGTGCGTGCGCACATGCTGCGCTAGGTTGTCCGAGCGCGAGAAACGCTTCTGGCACTGCTCGCACTGGAATGGCCGCTCGAGTGTGTGCGTCCGGAGGTGCCGCTTCAGGTGCTCCATCCGCTTGAACATTCGCCCACAGGAGAACAACGGGCACACGAACGCCTTGGTCCGCGGCACCCCCGGACCGCCTGCGAGCAACTCCGCGCCTGTCGTCCACCCAGCCACGTCGACCGAGTACGGGTCTGTGTCCGAGCGCACGGCCATGTGCGGCTGTTGCTGCTGCTGCGAGTAGTCCAGCATCGGGTACGTATGGCGCTGCTCGATGTGCGGGCGCCCGCCCATCTGTTGGGGGAACTGTTGAGGCGCATGTGGCTGCTGTTGTTGCTGCGACTGGAACGCCATCGCAACGGGGAGCTGGCCCGCAGCCATATCGTACACGCCCGCCTGCGAGCCCGAGCCACCGGCGATACCAGGGCCAGAGAGGCCACTCACGCCAAGCCCGTTGAGGTATGAGAGCTTCGCCTGCGCGCCCGACGCGGCGACTGCTGAGGAGGAGCTGGAGAGAGCCTCCAACGCGCGGCGTTGGCGCTCCTTCTGCGTCGCAATGAGATCCGGGTTGCTCTGCCCGCCAAAATCGCCGCGGGCCTGCGCGCGGAACATGTCCTCCGCGCTAAGCCGCACGGTCTCACGGCCAAAGCGATCCAGATGCG
>WJSG01026396.1:0-13638 GCA_016618145.1 Sanghuangporus lonicericola | reverse complement strand
TCTTGGACACTACGGATTTGGATCGCTCTCGTTGTTCTGCTCTTGCTGGCGCTTGCCGTGCTGACCGTCATGCTCAGATTCCCCATTGTACATTACATCAACCTTCCCAATATACCGTCTTGACCGTCTTCATGCGAGAAGCGCCGGCATGAACATCTTGTTGTCGCGACGTGAAGGACAAGGGACCGCTAGTGTCCTCGTGAATGCCGGTCCTTGTTTGTCGCCACTGCGAGACAGTGCTTATGGGTGTATGCGTCCCTGGGACATTTGTCAACACACTCTTCTGTGCTTCTTGGAAAACCAACCACCATGAGCACCTATCGCCAGACTATCGCCCTATGACGTTGCGCACGATGGTTGTCGCGTTCGAACCGTGGCCTATCGCACCTGCCCGGCGACATGACTCCCGGGGCCATCTCGGAGTTCTCCATTGCTCCTCTCAGTGCGTCGACGAATCCGTACGGTGTCGAGGAAGGGCAGGGTCCGAACTTGCCTCCTGCGGTAGCATCCTCTCAGCACGTTTTTGGCGTTCTCAAGGCTCTGAAGGAGATGGACAACTGACAGCATCTGTGAGAGGGATTATGTATGTGTACAGTAGGGGGAACTGTCGCGTTGTGCGTACGCAAAGCAATATATTGTACATCGTCTCTAGAGCGGGCGGGGAGGACGGCCCGGGAGATGCGGGGCGAGTGCGGGGAAAACACATGTGAGTCGCGATCGGGGGAGGACTTGCGCGCGTCGAGTTGGTCTTTCACCCCGCCTTCGCATTTGCCCACGCGCATCGCATGCATTTCTGCTGAGGCGACGAGTCTGAGCTGGCACGACAGGGCTTCCACCTTCGCCGGCGACGATGGCCATCCGACTCCCCAACACGGCTGTATTGAACGGCCTCAGTCCCAGGGCACGACGTTCTCTCCTCGTCGCCGTATTCACCTTTCTCCTCCTGCGCGGCCGCATAGCAAGCATTCCGAAGGCCGTGCTCTCGAAACTCAAGATCGTTGCGGTGCGTAGNTTCCGAAGGCCGTGCTCTCGAAACTCAAGATCGTTGCGGTGCGTAGTGACGTGACGCAGGAGGAGCTCGCGCAGGCCCTGCAGCAGGTCTATGTCGACGAGCCTGATGGCTCCAAGACCCTGCTCATCCCGTACCAGGGTTCCATCTCCAAGGTGCGTCGTAAGCGCATAACCTAGGGCTGCAATACCAAGAGCTTTCAAAGGTTACTATTACCCCTACCCCCACGTCCGTGATTGAGGAGAACACGAAACACTTCCCCCTCGTCCCGGGTTCACACAAACCGAACCTGGACAAGACCTTCCTCCGCCAGCTGATGGCCATCATGCGCATAGCGTTCCCCTCATGGCGCTCCAAGGAGGCTCTCATTCTTGTCATGCACTCTTTCTTTCTGGTACTGCGGACGGTACTCAGCGTCGGCGTCGCCCGACTTGACGGGCGCATCGTGCGCGACCTTGTCAGTGCAGATGGCAAGGGATTCCTCAAGGGTCTCGGGCTCTGGTTCCTGCTCGCTATACCCAGCACCTATACCAACTCAATGGTGTGCACAGCCCTTCTCGTTCCACGGCTGTACATTCTAAAGCGTCTTCTCAGATTCGACACCTACAAGCCAAGCTATCACTACGAATGCGCACGCGGTTAACCCGCTACACTGACGATCTCTACCTCTCGCCCTCTCCAGACCTGCGTTACTACCGTGCACCACTGGAAGCCGGACTCGCCGATGTCGACCAGTACATCACCACGGATATTGCGTCCTTCTGCGACGCACTCGCAGGCATCTAGTATGTCGCTCATGCCAGGCGAGGTCGCGTAATCTGAGTTGACTGATTGCTCCCAGTGGAAACGTGCTCAAGCCATCGTTGGATCTTGTGTTGTTCACGTCGCAGCTCGCTCGATCTTTGGGTGTTCGTGGGACCGTGATGCTGTTCTTGAACTACTACATCACTGCAAGGATCCTACGAGCCGTCACTCCCGCTTTTGGCCGCTTAGCTGCGGTCGAGGCAAGGTTGGAAGGCGAGTACCGCGCCGGAATGGGCAGAGTCGGGCGGGAGAGCGAGGAGGTCGCGTGAGTGCGGTCTTCAGAGGTCATGTTCAGTGCGTTTGCTAATTTGCTATCACAGGTTCTACGGTGGAGGGCTCCGGGAACGCAGCATCTTGCTGCGTGCATATATGCGCTTGATCAAGCACGTCAACTCGATATACAAGGTGATACATCTGGAGCAGATGACTGCTCCCGCGCTCGTGCTGACAGGTCGTCTTGCAGATTCGGATAGCGTACGAGTGGACGGAGGACTTCCTGATCAAGTACCTCTGGAGTGCGGCAGGGTACTGTCTTATATCCATACCGGTATTGTGGACCCGCGTCAGGAACGTCGGCGTGCAGACACAAGGTCCCCGATCGCATGAGAGGCAAAGACGCGACGACGAAGTCGCCAATCGGACGGAGAGTAGGTATTCTCTGTCTCCTTTCTTCCGCTCCTTCGCTGATACCTCAAACCCGCAGCATATATCTCCTCCCGCCGTCTCCTCCTGTCCCTCGCGGACGCCGGCGGACGGCTGATGTACGTCTACAAGGACCTGCTCGAACTCGCCGGCCTCACGACGCGCCTCTACACCCTCCTCTCCACACTGCACAACCTCCCCCATCCGCTCCTCCCGAACGACGCCGACGAAGACAAGGTCGCGCTGCACAACGTCGACGTCGGCGTCCCCACGGCGGCCGCCTCGTTCGTCGCGGCCTCCCAGTCGACCTCCGCTGATGATCTTGCCACGCTCGCCGCTGAGAGCAAGCCGCCGAGCACGGTGCTCGTGAAGGGCCTGTCGTTCGAGCTGCAGGCGGGCGAGCACCTGATGATCACGGGGAGCAACGGGGTGGGCAAGACGGCCATTGCGCGCGTGCTCGCCGGCCTGTGGGCGGCGCAGGGCGGCGGGGAGGTGAGCCGGCCGCATGGGAAGAAGGGGGTCTTCGTCGTGCCGCAGCGCGCGTATATGGTGACCGGGACGCTGCTGGACCAGTGAGTCTCCCTGCCTCTCTCCTGCTTCCAGGTCGCAAGGGCTGAGGTGGACTGGACATGGCAGGATCATCTACCCGGACGCGTACCCGGACTTTGCGAAGTCCGGGCGGACGCTGGACGAGCTGATGGAGATTCTAACTGCGGCGAACCTGGCGTACCTGCCGGGACGGGAGGGTGGCTGGAAGACGCGCAAGGAGTGGAGGGACGTCCTCAGCGGCGGCGAGAAGCAGCGGGTGAGTGATTTTACGCGGGGGTTGGCACGCCGGGGCATGCAGGGCTGATGCGACGTGTGCAGATGGCCATGGCGCGCGTGTTCTACCATAGACCGAAGTTCGCCATTCTCGACGGTGAGTGTTGCAGCGAGAGTTCAAGCGCATGATTTGTCTGACCGGACGTGTGTGGCGACAGAGTGCACGAGCGCCGTCTCGAGCGACGTCGAGGGCCGCATGTACGAGCACGCAAAGTCGCTCGGGATCACCCTCATCACCATCTCCCTCCGGTACGTCAAAGTCTCTCGCTTCCCCCGTCCTCCTCCCCGGCTCCTGGCTGACCTCTCCCCTCGCACCACAGCCCGGCCCTCATGCGCTACCACACGCAGCTCCTCACGATCGCGGGCGACGGCACCGGCCGGTGGGCGCTGAAGCGGATAGGGACGGCGGAGGAGCGCATGGACCTGGACCGCGAGATCGTCTCGCTCGAGAACAGGCTCGCGGAGGTCGAGAAGTGGGAGCGGCGCGTGGGGGAGCTCGAGCGGCTGCTCAGCGTGCAGGAGCTCTAGTCTCGGATGGTGACTGCTTGCTCATGTCGGCCTGGACGGACTTGTGGATGCGGATGTACTAGTAGTACTTACTAGATATTGTATACATAGTGCTCTTTAGGATGGATGGTGTCGGTCAGCTCGATGTTGCAGGGGGGATTGCCCGGCGGACGTTCTGGATATCACCCGGTACCGCACATGTACATGTACGGATCTCTGATCGTGAGGAGTCGGTTGTTCATGTCGCTGATCGATAGACCGACCCCTATATCGCCACACACTCTCTCCACGACCACGACAAGGTCAAAGTCAAGTCTCTGATCTCAACGTTCAACGTTCAAAGTCCAACGTCCAACGTCTTGCAACGTTCCACATCCAGAGGTGTCGAACATTGAATTTGTCGCAGGTTCAAGTTCACGTTGTGGCCGATCCTGGGAGTGCCATCAATACTTTGCCAGCTGGCAGCGCTCGTTCACAATCCTCCATATGGTGCGTGTCCCTTTTGGTCTTCATATCCCTGGTTTTTCCCTGCATATACAGAGTGCTAAATCTATGTAGTCAGGTGTAATGAGATTGTATAGATCGGTTGATATATTGACGACGTCTCCCTGAGTCGCCGGGCTCCAAGTTTCGATAGCCTGGTTGTTAACGGTCCACCCCCTCCCTCGGACCTCCTAATAGACACAGGCGAGCCGCGGGTATAGCCCTCAACGTTCAACACCTTATGCCAGCTATGGCTATCACAGCTTGGCAGCAGGGGCGGCCTCCTCGGAGTACGCAAGGACATCTAATTTGAAGAAGCGTTCGCGCGGCAGCCAGGTCATCGCGGACCGCTTGTACGGGAAGTCGAAGATCTGCGGGCAGGCCAGTCAGCATACGTGTCGCCTCGGCATGCGCCCGGGGCCGCAGCAAAGGGTGGATGTGGGTGCCGGAGTGCTCACCGTGTTCACGTTCATGCCGACCGCCTCGGACAGGACGATGACCTGCTTGTTGCTCGCCTTCGGCTCGCCAATTACGCGGGTTGTGCGCGAGTCCTGGAGGAAGAGGCAGTGGTGGATTGCGGAGAACCACGCTTTTGCTGTGCGATCAATGGGTCAGCACCACGACCAGTCCGCGCCGGCCCACAGAAGGCCAGGGACACCGGGGAAAGAGATGACGCACATCTGTTGAGTCCGCGGAACTTCTGCTCGCCGACGAGGACGTGCAGCCCTCGGTCGTAGTCCCACGCACCGCCCGGTACGTACGGCGCAACGTGGTTCTCCTAGATTCAGCATGTTCATACGCGTTACAGACACTCAGAGTCAGCACAACTTCTTCTGTGGGTGCCGGGCGCACGCACCTTGATGTACACGAGCTCGGCGTAGCCCATGAGCTCCCCGTCCCAGCTCATCATTACCGGGAGTACGGCCGGGTCCGCGATGAGCTCGCGGAGGTACTTGCGGTGCTTCTCGATGGGCCCGCGCTCGCCCCAGCCGCGGTTGACGTGGTCGGAGTTGTGCCAGCGGTGGAAGGTCGCGAGGTGCTCGGAGACCTCGTCGTCGCCGTCGCCGCCGAGGTCGACGCAGGTGAACTCGAGCATCTGCCCGATGTTCGGCCAGAACTTGCGGTACACGACCTCGCCCGGGCGCGGTTTCGGGGGCCGCAGCGGGTGCGCGGCGATGACGAGCGGCGTGCGCGTGAAGCTCTGGGTGTACGGGAACGGTGCCCCTGCGAGGAAGGCGGCGTGCCCGCGCAGCCAGCCGCGCGTGTGGAAGTTCACTGTGCCGGCGCCCTGCCAGAAGGTTTCACGGAGGAGGAAGAGCTCGGGATCGCGTGCGCTCGAGGTGTCGCCTAGCGGGGTGTGGCGCTTTCTGGCTAGCCCGGAATGGAGCAGGTACGTTTCGAGTTCGGCTGCGTTTGCGATCGTGGGCGAGAGGACGGCGGGGACGTTCTCCTGCACGTGGTGGAGCGTGTGGAGGACGTACAGGACTCCCCAGAGATCCGCGATGCTGATGTGCTTGGACGCGCCTGCTTGGACCGCTGATGGTGGGAGAAGCTCAAGCAGCGGGAACTTGGGTACGTGGTCCGCGGCGTTTTCGAAGGGCGTGCCAATGGCCGAGATGACGAGAGCGAGAGACCGGGGAAGCGTACGGTATGCGCCCACAACGGTGCCTCCGATTGCGACCTTCGTGGTGTCTCCGGACTCCTGGACTTCGGCGGGTGCATCGTCGGGGAGCACTAGGATGCGCCTCCACGCGCTGCTGCTGCTGGCCATGGCTTCTGCTGGGCCGATGCGCGGTATGGTTGTGGTCGAAGCAGGGAAGTGTGTACTCTACACTATGTACTATCTGATAAGATAGCAATCATCCTTCCATCACGACCGTGAGATAAGATCATGGGCGCTCGCATCACAACGCACGTTAGTGGCTAAGTCAAGGCTAACTACCTGCGACCACGTCGGCGAAGAGAGAAGACGGTGAGTCGGAGTGGTAGCTGACGATAATGAGATTACTGACGCGTGGAGGGGATGCCAGGCATGCTACAGGCCGTATGATTCAATCAAGCTAGCTCGTAGAGTTGCAATGGCACTCCTCAGGGTCAGTAACCAGTATTTCCTCATCGCGCCTCCAAGTCAGCGAACATAAGTGAGTGGTATCCCCTCCAGTGCGTATTCTCTCAGATACTGAACAGCTTGCTCAAACCCATCCTACGGCTATGTCAGTCATCTGCCAGTACTTACCAGATCACAGTCATGAAGTTTCCGTGTCGCATTTGAGAATGCGCACAATCTGCGTCTCAAGCGAGAGCTGCTGCGACATTGGCGCATCATGTCAAGCCTATGCCGTGACGCTGCTGTCACATAGAGACCGGGGCCGCTGGCCGGAGGTCCCTGGATCTTCTGATGGGTTGCACGCGGGAGAGATCGCAGGAGCCAAACGCCTGGGGAACGCGATCTGACCGGCGTCTTGAGGGAGCAATTGGATGGACGAGAAGAGCAGAACCAGAACCTGCCCGCCCATGCGAGCTTCGCTTTCACGCGCCCACTCCGCTGCCTATAACCCACTCGCCATCCAGCCATCTCCCCTGGTCTCCTCCGCGCCCACCCTGCTTCTCTCACTCACCCCGCCCACGGCTGGGCACCAGCGCCCTCCTGATGCTGGAAAGCGTGCTCTCCTCGGGGGCGTACGCCATAATCGTCAGCGACGCCGTGGAGATCGTTCTTTTTGGTACGTATCCCCAGGCTTTCCGCACCGGAAGACAGGCTCATCCATTCCTCCGTCGCACCTCGTCACGCCACGCACCGCACAGGCGTATACACGATCTTCTTCGCGTTTGCTCTCATTATCCTCACGGTCTACAAGAAGCCCCTCCCCGTTGACGTCGGCATGTGTCTCACCACATGCGTTCTATATCTCCTTTGCATGGCGGTGAGTGATTTTATCATGCATGTCTCGCCTTCGGCTCAACAATCTTCAACTCGCAGCATTGCAGCGCAGTTACGACGGACAGACACACGACCTTCACTGTATGTATCAGTCTATGGGCTGAAGCATTATGCCACTGACATGCTCATCCCTCCTACCCTCTGTAGTCCGGCTGGCCAATCCCGAGCGGCCGCGAGATGAGCGGTCTGCTCCGTGTCGTTGACATCCTCTACAAGACTTGCGCCTTCTTCTCACAGCTCATCATGGTGCGTTCGAGTCCATGACATCGCTGCCACTCTCCGTTCGCCCTGACATTATCATACTACTATTCCCCTCTTATATTCGTGCCACTGATGAGTTCTCTGATAGATACACCGTTGCTGGGCAGTGTGGGATTGTAGGCCTACCATCGTGTTCCTCCCGCTAATGATGGCCATCGCCGGCTTCGGTACGTCATTCCGCTACCGTAAATCTCTGCGGATACGCACTGAGAACTGCCGCGACACTAACCCCGCTTGACCGCCGCAGTGTGCGCCGTACTAGGTCCAGCCCGGCTCTCTACCTCGGACTTCGTCTCGCCCTTTGTCGCGCCGCGCATCCAGTCACTCGACGTGTCGTTCTGCGTCCTCTCGCTCCTGGTCTTTGCGCTTGTGACGTACCTCATAATCCTGCGCCTGTGGCGCGTCTCTGCGCCGGTCCGGAACGTCAAGTCTATGGAGTCGCTCATCTGGTCTCTCGTCGGCGCATGCATCGAAGCGGGTGCGCTCCTCGTCCTCGCGCAGCTCTCAGTCGCCATCTTGCTCGTCCTGGACCACCCTGCGATCATCATTGCGGAGAGCATTGCAACTCAGATTTACGTACGTGCTCATCTCATCCCGCTTTGATCTAGCTGCGCTCCGTAGCTTGTTTCCTATTCCCCCCTGCCGCCTAACCTTTCTCTCCTACTATTGCACGCCGCGTTCCTGAGCGGTTTTCTGCGTGTGGTTTGCATCTTGCATTAGATTGTGACTGAGCGCTCGTACGACGCACTCACTCACATTTCTCGCTTCTTCTAGGGCATTGCGCCGACGATGATGATCATCCGCCTTGGCCTCAATCTCCTCCCGCGCGGCCGTCGATTCGACTCGACTTCGCCGCAGTTCAGCACCTTCCTCGGCACCTTCTACACCGCGGAGACGGACGAAGTAGAGGACGCAGACATCGAGCTCGCGGAGTCCTCCGTGGAGAGCGGCGGCGTTGAGAAGCCTGCATAGCGTGTCGCTATCAGGCCACATATAATCGGCTCCAGCGCGCTCATTGGTCGCGTCCCGCGGCCAATTGCCCGCCGCACGACCCGCGACGGCTTCGGGAAGTGGACATGCCATGTACAAGCGGTCCGGCATGTTCGCCACGGAAGTCATCTCTGCCGAACGGTGGTGCTGCGCTTGCCACCTGCGGACTACGGTGATGGACCCACTCTGCCTGGGCGCATCTCGCACCAGTGCTTGCGAAGAGTGTGTCACCTCCGTAGGGGTTGCAGGTGTTGTACATCGGTCGCCGCCGACAGCGGATCGTTGTTACACTTCCGATAATGCCGTTGGAAGTGGGCGCGCTGTCGCAGGAGATCTGTCGCTCCTAAACGCGCACTCCGCCGGGACGACATGAAGCCAACATCTGTCGAGTGCGATGGACAGTTGGATAGTCCTTCAACTCCTTCAAGCTCCGGGGAGAGCGGTTCCCGAGGCGGATGACGACCGGGAATATCATACTACTTAGTAACGTACAGATCTCTCCTCTTTTGCGCATGTTGCTGTCGGATTGCGGTCATGTTATGCATCTTCTTCCTATTGTATCTCTAGGTTGTGTCGCTCACTCGCTGATTTCGCATCCCACACCGAACTTGTACAGCGCGCATCATCAGCACTGGACATGTATCAGCTCTGACGGAATACTAGTATGATGACCATGACCGTATCCAGCGAAGCAGCCTCTAGCGCGACATTGGCCTGTAGGTCGCCGCACGTTGGTCTACGTTGGTATAACCCCGCAAAGACTTGTGTAGCGGATAGTTGACAGAGGAACGGCTCTGATTTCAGTCGAGAGACCTTTAGCCATAAGTCCCCGGGCCAGGGCGACATTCAGCCCGTCATCCGGCTCACCCCGGGACCCGACCTCCACGTTTCACTGCCTTACGAAAGTGCTGGCACGCTCCGAGCTCTCATGCATGCGTACCATGAAGCACGACATCGATCCCAGCCTCCTCACAGCTAGCGGCGAGTCTATATGTCGCAATTCTGTAGAGCTCTTGAGCACGCGGCCCGGCCCTCCCTTCTATCCGCGAACCACTGCATCTTGGGACTCTCACCGGTGCCGTGTCCACGTCTTGTTCCCAGACTATCTACGTCGTACTCGCGAGGCTTGAAGTCCACTACATCGACCGCCGCTGCTGCTAAGATGTCGTTCCCGAGCAAGATCCAGGCGATTGGCATCAACAAGACGGGCGACTTCGACGTCATCGAGAAACTCGAGCTGCCCTTCCCGCAGCCCGCGCCCGGGAACGTCCTTGTCAAGGTGTGTCGCGAGGTTCAACTCTCCTCGACGAGGGACACGCCTGCTAACCCGTATGGACGCGTGTAGGTCCACTACGCGGGGGTGAACTTCATCGATACATACTTCCGGTGCGCGCATCCGTCCCAGAACCACCTCCCGAGCTGATCGCGAATTCGCTGCCCTCGCTCTTCAGGAAGGGCCTCTACCCGATCAACAGCTTCCCCAGCGCACTCGGGTCGGAGGCCGCGGGGGAGATCGTCGCGCTCCCCACAGACGAGAAGGTGCTGAACGACGAGGAATTTAAGCTGCGCAAGTTCGCGGTGGGCGGGAAGGCTGCCGTGGTACGTCCTCCTTCGCACCTGCTCTCTTTACCGCCACATTATGAAACTCACCCTCACTGGAATACCTTGTTTGCTGCACTGGTAAGTAGTATGGTCAGGGTGCATTCGCAGAGTACGTCAGTGTGCCATGGGCCAAGGTCTTCCCCCTCCCTGATGGCGTCTCCACCAAGACTGCCGCCGCCGCACTGACTCAAGGTGCGCCTCCAGTCTATCGGGCATTCCCCGCGTCCCTCCGTTTCTCGGTGCTGATGCCGGAGCACAGGCGCCACTGCGCTGACGTTCATCACCGAGGCGTACAACGTGCAGAAGGGCGACATAATCCTCGTGCACACCGTGGCGGGTGGGCTCGGCCTGCTCTTCGCGCAGCTCATCAAGGCCCGCGGCGCGACGGTCATCGGCACGACGAGCACCCCGGAGAAGGCGGAGATCGCGAAGGCGCACGGTGCTGACCACGTCATTCTGTACAAGCAGGAGGATACCGTGCAGCGCGTGCTCGAGCTCACAAACGGCGAGGGCGTGCATGCGATCTTCGATGGTGTCGGGAAAGATACGTGCGTGTTGAGAAGCTTCTCAGTTCATGAAGAATGAAGTGAGGTGAGACAGGGAAGGGACTGATTTCTGCGTGTTGCGTGCAGGTTCGAGGCGGACTTCAAGATGATCCGCAGGAAGGGCACGATCGTGTCCGTCGGTAACGCCTCTGGGGCCGTCCCGCCCTTCCCGCCACTCAAGCTCGTCGAGAAGAACGTCCGTCTCCTTCGCCCGACGTGCGTATCCTGTTTCCCGAGTTGATCTCGCGGACCTTCCTCATCACTCTGGTGCACAGGATGGGCAATTACGTCTACACTCCCGAGGAGGGACGCACCTACAGCACGGAGCTATGGCGACTCATCGCAGACGGAACGCTCAAGATCAGGATCCACGCCGAGTATCCGTTCACGGCGGAGGGCGTGCAGCAGGCGCAGAAGGACCTTGTGGGCGGGAAAACCGTCGGAAAGCTGGTCCACAAGGTCGCTGAGCCTTGATTGTGTACGCAAGGAAGGAAGTAGGATCTCGAGAGTGTAAGTTACTGTTGTACGATGCTTGGATTACCGTCAGCACGACAATGTGAAGAGATCTTCCGATACATGCTTGATTTGTATGACTACAACCGGGATGTGTGGACTTTACTCTAATGATACAGCTACAGTGCTGTGCTTGCGTTATACAGATCGTTGTTTACTAGTCCCAGATCGGGCTAGGGTCCAATACAGGAGACCAGCTCACGCCGCATCTTCCCAATCGTCCGGGACATCCTGAGGGCTCAAGAGTTGTGTGGGAGGAAGCGGAGCAGGTGCTGGCAAGGGAGCTGTGCGCACAGGAGCAGGCGAGGGCACGGAACGCACGGGAGTCTTCGCCCTTTCAGGCGCAGACCCCCATGAACTTGGTGCAGGACTTGCTGACTGGGGCGGACGAGCAACAACGGAAGTCCACCCTCTTCCAGTCGAAGAGCCCGCAACGGCTTGCGAGGCAGGCGCCGGCGAGGCCCTTGAGGATGCGGGGCGGGACAGTGGCTGCAACCCCGGACCCGGGGAACGCAGATCTGCTAGTTTACCTAGGCCGCCGCTGGACCCTTGACCGATGGCTGCCGAGAGAGTGGGGTTGGGGACGCGAGAATCAATGCGTCGGATGAGCTGCACACTGCGATGGGGTTCTTGGTCGACCAACTGTGTGTCCATCCGGTAGATAGCGGCCAGATCGTGCACGAACTTGCGCTTCTGCTCAGGCATGTGAGGCAGTATCTGACTCTTCTTGTCGGACGAAAGGAAGCTGTGTGGTGGCTGCATGTCAGCGGCATAGTCTCAGCGAGTACAGGGATTGGTACGTACTCAGAGAAGCTCTTCTCGACGATGCCGCAGAACTTCGTATTAGCCCGGGCAAATCCAAGAAGCTCATCGTTATAGGTGACCTGCTGGACACGGTCGCGGTCGGGGTTGATACCGAGGGCCTCTGCCAAACGTGCGTTTCGTTTCGCTATCGCGCACTCGTTCGAGCACTTCAGTTGTTGACTGCCTTCGCGGCCAGCTGGGTTGCTGGTAGAGCGGCCGCAAGAGACAGATTGACGCAAACGGCCACATGAACATGTGATGGTGACGATGGAGCGGCAGGGTTCGGACTCATCGCACGACGCAGGTGCATGGCAGGGAAGGGTGCAAGGATGCAGCGCAGGAAGACTACGTTGTGATAGTGTCAGTACATGAGCGTGCCCGTGTGCGGTTGAAAAGACGTACCAGAGTTTGCGAGGCTTGCCGCAAGTGGCATGGCAAGCGCCGCAAGCATCTCCGTGGCATAATCGCTCACAGTGGTGGAAGCCACATGATAGCAATCTGCAGACACGCAACGATAATCGAACCAGTCAGCAAACAATATCGACAGTCACTCGAGACTTGACACTTACTTGCCACACGTCGTACCACAGGACACCTTCTCCTGCGAGCAGCGCACGTTGTCGACCATCTTCTTTCCACAAGCGCACTGCTTGCTCGTTAGGAACGGACAAGGAGGGCACCGGATGGGGTCTTCGTGACATGCGTGTTGTGTCTTCGGATGACCACACGGCGGTGGCGGGCGTGAACACGGATAACCGCACGCAATCCTCGTTCCGCAAGGAATAGGCGGATCAAGGACAGTACGGCCACAATGGCAGACCATCTACCCACGTCGTCAGCAAACCTACCCATGAGGGAGCACTGACAAGACGGCAACGGCGTACCTCTTCGAAAGAGCTCCTGAGACAGGGCGGACAGGCACCGCGGTGGTCCCGCTCCTCGCAGTAGTGGTTTCCGCAGCTCAATGGCTTCCCGCAGACCAAATCACACTCATGCACCCCTGCTTGATCCACCAAAGCAACGTCAGCACCCGCCCGTTTCTTGCCCTTGCCCTTGGCGAGGCCGGCAAGCGAAGCCATGGGACAGCAGAGCCGGGTGCACTGATGGCGCCCACAGGCCCTGAGGGCACCACAAGGGCGCTCGCAGAGGATCTCCGTGTCGGGACCACTCTCCCCGCGAGCTCGCGCTCTAGCACGGGCTTGGTCTTCCGAACAACGAATCTGCGTGGTGGTGGAACCGCACCGGCATGGGCGGACGAGCATGATAGAGCACGGAGGACAAGGACCGGTATGGCACTTCGCCGAGCAGACGTGCTCACATCCATCGAGAGGCTTCATGCAGGTAGACTGGCAAGTCGGGATAGGATCGGTACAAGAGACACGGATCAGGAGTGTGCCCGGAGGGAAGAAGGGAGCGGAATCGGGCACGAGAGGATGCTTGCCGCATGGACAGTGAGTGACGAGCGATGGCGAGTTGGGGCAGGGAGGGGGAGTGAGTGAGGGTGGATGACACGACTTCTTGCAATGATGGATACCGCAGTCGAACGGCCTGCAGGTTGAGATCAGTATATGCGCAATTCCGACCACGAAGGTTTTGGGAACATACCTCTCGCAGGTCTTCTCACAAGCAAACCGTCCAACCCACTGATCCATGGCCTCGTTCTGGTACACCACACAGTCCTTCGGCTCGCCTTCGCCACAACCCAGCTCTTTCTC
>WJSG01026395.1:0-11581 GCA_016618145.1 Sanghuangporus lonicericola | reverse complement strand
CCGCCGTGTCCATAGCGTCCGCCTTCTCTGGTCTGTTGGCAGCGGCGATTGTGAAGATGGACGGTATCGGCAACAAGCCGGGATGGGCATGGCTTTTCATCCTGGTAAGTCCGTCGTCGAGCGCGCATAGTAGACGGCTCAGAACATATATTTGATTGTAGGAAGGACTATTCACCATCTTGTACGGCGGTGTAGCCTACTACCTCCTCCCAAACACGCCCATCTCCCTTCCTTTCCTCACGGATGCGGACAAGGTGCATATCGCTCGCACTCTGCATGAGGAAGGTATTATGCTCGTCGACGAACCAGGCGACGCGTTCAAGTGGGCGGAAATCAGTCGGACATTCCGCCGTCCCCATGTTCTGCTCATCGGCCTCGCAGGCTTCTTGAACGGTGAGAACCATGCTCGGGTTTCCGTAAGGCTACGCAGTCCTGACTGTGAATCCTAGGAGCGTCGGTCTCAGGATTAGGCTAGTATGTATGCGCAATCTGGCGACCGTGTGGCAACTACTAACTGAGCGGTTCCCTTCAAAGCTTCCTACCAATGATACTGACCGGCCTTGGCTACGAGGGCACTCAAGCACAACTCATGAGCGTGCCGCCATTTGCAGTGGCCGCTGTCCGTGCGTGCAGCTTTCCGACTCTACCGCATACTGACTAACTCGTCACAAGTGGCCATAATCGCCTCTTTCTTCTCTGACAGATACGGCCAGCGCGGAGTCACGATGGTGGTTTTCGGTGCTCTAGCCACGGCAGGGTTCGCTATATTTCTCGGTGCGTCAGCCCGGCTTACCGTTAGGTCAGGCGTTGACCATACTTTCAGCATCCTATGTCGACCGAGTGCGTTACGGCTCTCTGTTCCTGCTCGTCCCCGGGTGTTTCGGCATAGGTCCTCCCCTCGGGACGTGGGTCGCAAACAATTCGGCGCCCTTCCCCCGACGTGCCACGGCCCTCGCATTCGTGAATTCCATGACCAACGTCGGCGCGGTTTTGGTGACATGGTTGTTCGGCACGCTGTCTCCGGCACCTCGATATACGTCTGCGACCATCACCCTCTTGGTGTTCCAGATCGTCACCGTCCTCTGTGCCGTGGGCAATTATGTCTGGCTCTCTGCTGAGAACAAGCGGAAGGAGACGCTTCGGAATGAGAGTGGATTGGCAGAAGCGCCGGAAAAGGGCTCGGAAGGGGTTATGGCGGCTGGTGATGATAGCATATGGTACCAATTCGTCTTGTGATAGTAGGTTCGTACTGCCAATCGACTAGGGTTTGTGTCTTACCTTCGCCGCCGTCAGCCCACTCACTCACGACCAGTCTTGAGTATAGCACGCAGGATCATGTCAGTCGCGCAGCAGAGAGATGTACTGGATTGCGTATACTATGTAGGGATGTGCCTTCGAGGGGAGCTTCAAGGTCAACAATCCACGCAGATCTTGCTATCTGGTGTGGCTATTGGTTCGACTTCAGTACGACTTCGGTAGCTCTTTCCGTCGCCCATCTCGGCCCGCTCCACGTTGTTCAGATGAATCTCCATTCCAGGGGGCATTGCCGTGCCTCCGTCACGGCTGGTGGAAGCAGTTTCGCAAGGATCACTCCACCAGAAGCGGATGGAGCTCCGTAAAGGACCCGAGATCGTCCGCGTCCTTCCATTCTGTGCACGCACGATTATCATGGAGAAGACGAGCGCCTGGACCAACTCGTACATCAGAAAACTCCATACACCTTGCGAGACGTACTGGTACTCACTGTTACGGGCGGTAACTGAATTCATCATACGATATGAGTACGAAGATATACATGTTCAGTCAGACGTACCGGATCCAGGAAAATGAAGAACACGTTCGAACCGATAGAACTGCTGACTATCAGGATCAGGAGATGTGCACAGTATATCGCCGCTGTAGCGTCAGTGTCAGTGGCCTTTGAGACATGCGTGTCCGGAAGCATGGACGTACCTGTCTCCACAACGACTTCCAATGCACGCTTAGTGGGACGCTCTATCACAGAGTTGCGGGACACGTTCGAGGGCATGATAGCATGCACACGCAATATCCTCCAGCAGATGAGACCTATCGGACGGAATGAATGCATACTTGTGCAGACGAACACGCCCAACTCCACTCACCAGCGCAGAGCATGTTCAAGCAGAACGTGACAACGAAGAAGTACCGTACCCTTAGGGTGACCGCTGCGAGGACTGGGTCGGTGCCGCTCCCGCTGGACGCCAACGTCCATACTGCCCAGATGCCCAAAGCTGATACTCAATGCTGTGAGCATGAATGACCGTACCGAAGAAAGGGCTACTCTCACCTATGTCAGCGAGGAGTAGACCGATGGGCAGTAGGACCATAAGAATGGCTAGGTCCCAGATAACGAAAGTGCGATACACCTGCGGGAGAGCATGCGCATGCGCATCAAACGTTGCAAGACAGGCGGGGTGTATCGCACGTACAATGATGACGTCCGATACAATACCGAGCACTACAATGAGAGCGTTCTTGCTGATACCCAACGGGTCATTAGAGTGGCGGGCGATCGTCGCGACCGGGTCAAGCGGTTCCGTCCCCCTAATCTCATAGGCTTGATAGACGAGTATGGCGTTCATGATAAGATCCTACGTAATTTTCAGGATGTGATAGGGCACGGTCTTGCACTATTCGTGCTCACCGTAAGTGTAATTGCTAATATGAGCGCGCAAGCAATTGGCAACCAGAGAGAGACTCCGTCGCGAGCCTTCTTCTGCATGATGCTTGCGCATCGGAGTACATAGACGCAATATGCCCCTGTAGTGAAAATGATGAGCTGAGAGCATTCACTGTAAAGAAAGGCGGCGTGCACACCGGTAGCAAAGAGCTGCAGTGCGAACCCGATGAGGGACGCATTAGGTTCAGCTATGTCGACCATGACGAGCCCCCTACTGGACCAGAGTCACCCCAGCGGTAACCTACAAGTGAACGTTATATGAGTGTCCCGGAAGCGTCTTAAGAACGCGTGAACTGTACCGTGAGCGGTGATTTCAGCTCAGGGTCGAGGACGTAGGCTGGACTTGCCGGCAGATGCGCCAGCGGGGTCAGATGCTCTTCCCGCGTAGAATCCCGACCGCCCTCGGTACAACTGGCGGCCTATACAACGCCTCCACTATTGGGCTCAAACATCAGACATTAGAAAGGAAGCAGTCATAAGTGCGACAAGGCTTGCCTTCTCGATGTGGGTCCATGAGAATATCCAGTAATGTTACGCCGCTAGGCGTATGGACTCCGAGGAGATCGCCCATGATGACACTATGGCAGCGCCGCAGGTATCCTCACGGGGGCGCAGAAGGCTAAGCTCAACGAGCCCGGACCCGGCAGCAAGAGAGATAGATAGTTGTGGCAGAGTCGAAGTACTTACTTATGTGGTTTTCAATTTCGGTGCCACGGGCCGATACACCGAAGTGATTATTCGCGCCTTGAGAGGCGCCCATTGGCTTGAACACAAGAACCATTGACATCGTGACCCTCCTCCCGCCCATGCCGGCATTTTCTGCAGAAACAACAGAGTCAGCAGCGCGCGCACTAGCACTTGGCGGTACTTCTTCCTGATAAATTGTCTATGATGAGCTCGCGACCGCTGCTTCCTGTGGTGCACACAAACGCATCCCGTGCAATCACGATGGAATCCGAACAGAGCTCGCGGTAAAGTCAAGGCGGCGCTCGTGCTCTTGACCTCGAACAAACACTGCCAACAGCCTGGGTGATATATAGCTGATATCTTTCAGGCTCCCCCAGTGTGATGGCGATGGCGATTACGTCTGCTTCCTTCATCGCTCTAATATGTGCCTTGGTCGTCCTGTCTATCCTGCCTCCGGTAAGGAGGAGGTTGAAGCAAAGGTCGCTCAGGAATGTCCCAGGGCCGATCTCTCCTTCCTTTTGGACTGGTAAAACATCATACCCAACACTATTATCCACGCTCTGCTGACTCTGTCTGCAGGGATTGCCAAGGAGCTGCACTCCCCTTTCGACATGCGATTCAGAGAGCATGTCCTCACGTCGTACGGGCGAGCTGTCAGAATTGCGATGCCTCTAGGGGTACGTACTCCTGCAGGGCGCCCAAAGTGTGACAGTCAGACTGATGTATGGATGGTGGTATGTAGGATGTCGCGATCGCTCTTTCCGACCCGGTCGCAGTAGGGACGATGATAGGGAGGCACCGCGAGGTGTTCGACCTACCCGTATGGTTCTCAGAGTACCGATCTTAATTGATGCTTGTACGCACGATCACACTAACACATTTCAGGACCATGAATGCCGTCTGGGGCCCTGGTCTAATGTCTGTCCAGGGTACGTACTTACGCGCCGGTATGAAGTATCCCAGCCAGTGATACGATCAACTATCACAGGAAAGGAGCACTCATTGCAGCGCAGGCTATTGAACCCGGCATTTTCTGTCAGACATCTCCGCGATATGGTCCCGATTTTCAACCGTGTGTCCAAAGAGGTCAGGCTTCGCTCATGAGGTCGCCTTGTGCCTGCAGTATACTCACCTTCCTCGCGCAGTTGGTCGATGTGCTCCGGAAGGAGGCACCGGAATCCGAAACAGAAGTCGACATCGCACAGTATCTGTCCCGCTATACCCTGGAGAGCATCGGTCGCACCGGCCTTGGCTACACGTTCGGTTCCCTCGACAGCCACGGGACGGACTACAGTCGCGCCTTGAAAGAGTTCGGGTAAGTCCTTCCTCACTCCTTGTAATCGACGATTTCTAATGCGTTGACACTCACAGTCCAACTCTGATGCGGCTGCATCATTGGCGTCTTTACCTTCCTTTGGTCCGTCGTATTTTCCCCCGCTCCTGGCTTCGATGGGCCACGGAGGTCCTCCCGTGGGCCGCCCTGCGGCATATGCGCGGTATCTCCGATAGCGTCTACATGACCTCGCTCGAGGTGCTCCAGCGGAAACGAGAGCTGCTGAAACAAGGGGACGAATCGCTCTCGGGCGACGTTGGAGAAGGCAAGGACCTCATAAGCATTCTCCGTAAGCCCTTTCATTCCACGCGTTGCTGACTTGATTTCCGACCTGACGATACGTTAGTCCGACTAGACGCAACCGTGTCCGACGAGAACTTGATAGGCCACATGTCGTACGTCCGCTGGCCGTCTTTTCTCGGAAGTTCGCAACCTTACTGATCTGATACAGCTTGTTGACTCTGGGAGCCACGGATACAACGTCGACAATGCTCAGCCGGGTGGTAGAACTCCTTGCCCGTCATCCAGATGCTCAGAGAAAACTGCGAAAAGAGCTGATGGAAGCAACCGCCGGTGCTGGTCGCTCTCTCGCTGACATCGATTACGAAGCCTACGTCAACTTGCCTTACCTCGAAGCGATCATCCGAGAGACCGTCAGGCTGTAAGGCCCTCGATTTGACTGACTCCGACTTTCTACTGATCATGTGTAACCCACGACATGCAGGTATCCTCCGCTGCAGATAGCCCCCAGAGTGTACGTACCTCCTCCACCTAACCCACCTGTCAGCGCTCAGACTCCAGTCTCGTAGTGCCGATTCCGACGCCGTTCTTCCTCTTGGGACTCCAGTCCCGGACGCACAAGGGCAGCCGTGCTATGAGCTATTCATCCCAGCAGGAACGATTGTCTGGATCAACATGTTCGGCCTCAACCGCGACAAGGACATATGGGGCCCCGACGCGAACGAGTGGAAGCCCGAACGGTGGCTCGCACCGCTACCACCAAGCGTCTCGGACGCCCACATACCAAGTATCTATGCGCACACGTACGTCGTTCCATGATACCCGCCCGTAATGACCAGTATCCATCAGAAACCGCTTGCAGTGCCAGTTTCCTCGCGGGGCCCCGAGCATGCATGTACGTCTCTGAGCTGTCATGCGTCGCACGGACACTGACTGTGATGACTCGTACTCATGCAGTGGCTACAACATGGCTCTCACCGTGATGCGTGAGTGATCTCCTGCACGACGCGCTTTTGCGCATCCCTAACTGCCTGCTCTTCCCAGGCATCGCGATCACGCACCTTGTCCTCTCCTTTGACTTCGCTCCCTCTGACAAGGAGATTATATGGAGGAACGGCGGAGTTGTCTCGCCTTCCGTCCAAGGTGCCACTTCCTTGAAGCCCGAACTGCCGGTTGTCATGACTGCTCTGTAGGTACCGATGTTGAATAAGTTGGCAGAGGATTCATAAAGTGGGCTCAGCGTGTGATTCAAAGGTTCTTGCGCTATGGATCAACCAGTCTAATGAATTCGCTGCGGTAGCCCATATGTACTCATATTCATTTGATGGCAGATTGGGAGTCGTTACATGAGCCCGGCGCTCGGCTCGAAGCGGAACGGCCTTGGCCCTTGATGAGCCTTGAGCTTGATGCATGTGATGTGCGCGCAGCCGACGATCACATCCACGGTTCCAACTTCCACCGCCATCTCATCGCGGCTTGCTCGACTTCCTGGCCGAAGGATCACTGTATAGTCGAGAATCTCAGCACGAGGTACTACTACTCACGTATCATGATCACGGATGCCACAAACATGGACCCACAGTTCTTGCGCTCATGCAGATATCAACAGCGTTGGCGTCGCGCTTCTTACACACGGAGAAGTCAAGAATCGAAGATCTGGGCCTGCTAGCCGACGAATGCAGGCTTGGTCGGATAGATTCTGGTGGCAACGGCACCTGGGTGGCACCATTGAACCGTATAATTAGCTAGTGCGGCGCGTCAGTATTCGTAGCAACTTAGCTAGGCTTTCCTCTGTTTTCCCGCCCCAGCAATGTACTCAGCAATCAGCAGAAAACTTCTTGATATCAAGAAATGATCGGCTGTGCAGGGACGAGATCCGATATCATCGGAGATGCGGATAAGGGCCGGGCGGCCTAGATTATCTCGGGCGTGTGATATTTGATAAGGCGCGGGAAATCTGACAACAACAAGGGCACGTGCCTCCCGAACCAGAGCCACCGCGTCAAGCGCCTTCGCCTGCTACCTCCCGCCGCCACCCCGCCGCCTTCCCGCCGCCATCCCGCCGCCTCTAGCTTCATTACATAGGCTCTGCACGGTTCGCCATGGCGTCAAAAAGGCGCAAGAAGGCCGGGTTTTCATCAACGTCGCGCTCAGTCACCATGACGGTCGTCGGCGACGACGGTGACGTCGCGAAGTCCTACAGTGGCACCACGGACATCCATAACGACGTCGAGGCAGAGAAGGTCGCCAAGCGACGACGAACGGACGGTGAGTACGAAGTCTGCTCTGTGCGGAGCTCAGCTGAAAGGCTTCTAGAAATCGACCAAGCCGTTCGCGCCGCCGTCGGGGACAACGCGCTCGAAGCGGGCGGCGACCTCAACGCACTACTGAACGATGTCCGCGAGTTTATGGGCGACAACATGGAGATGGTGGGCGCGGGCGAGGTGGACGGGGATTACGTTGATGAGGCTGAAGAGGAGCCGGAGGAGGCGGACGTGCGCGATGGGGAGTCGTGGACCACGGCGCAGCTAGCTGCATTGACGAGGTAAGTCCCCCAGTACCACCTCTGTGCTACGAGTCTACAACCACTGACCCCATGCAGCTCCCGACGGTGGACTGGCCAGCGGCGTCGGGATGATCAGCGTACACGACGCGATCGTAACCGCGCAATGCATGGCGCGTGGGCTGAGCAGATTGAACAACTCACCGCCGCTTTTCTGCAGTGGAAGCACCTCCCTCGCGTCCGCCAAGACCCTACTGTCCCCGTGACAGATGGCTTCGACGTGGTCGCCGTTTACACCCACGGTACGTCACCTAGTACCCCCTCAACACGGCTCAGCTCAAGTTGCCTTGCGTTAGTGCATGAGCCGCATGTGAAGGTCCCTCAAGATGACAACGAGCTCGCCAACGTCGCCCTCATCCGCCGTGGTTTGCTGGGGTGTACACCAACGCAGCCACGGCTCGCCGTGAGTCTCGAGTGCCTCGAGTTTTACCATCAAATCCGTCGACGGCAATCCTCGTTCAGCATCCAGGCCATAGTGAAGGTCCTCTGCGCAGTCCACAATGTGAGTCTTCCATAAGTTCTTGCACGCTCTCTGCTGACCTCGTCAACGTCCAGGTCACCTACAGTCAACACCTCCGCGATCAATTTTCCATGGCTTTCGACGTTTACCTGGACATCATCCGCCATGTACGCACCGCCACGAACCAGGCCCTTGGGCGCGCGTCCCCCGACTGGCACCGCAAGTATGGCTGTCCAGCCTGTGGTTACAAGGTAATCTTTCACGCTCTGACATGTACGTCTTTTCATAGTGAAATATATGTCTTCCCTGCACATCAGCAGGAGAATGAGCCTGTTGTATCCCCCGCGCGCTTGCATGCGATGGATGGGAACAACTCTCTGAAGCGCGTGGAAGGTTCCGGACATGCGGATGAGCGGCAGTTTCCGAGCGCGTACCTGATCCCGCCATCAGTCGTCGACGGCTTTCAAAATGAAGTCCAGGCGCGGGCCCGCGTTGCCGGCCCGGCGGTTCATGCTGCTGACGATGAAGACGCCCCAGATGCCGGTGATTGCACACAACGCTGGAAGGCCGCGAATACAACGACAGAAGGGAGCGTCCGCGTATTCGAGCAGACGGGTGTGTTCCTCTGTGCATGCCGACATGGTTGCGTCGAGTTTGTAGTGGAGATGCGCCACTCCGGCGAGCTGTACGTGCGCACCGAGCATCCGTCTGCACGCCGTCGCTTACCGTTTCTCTGTCAGCGCGAAGTATCCCCTTGCAACCGCGAATGGGCTCATGGACGTCTACGGAGAGGATCAAGGGGTCGGCCACGACATTGCGTGCTCGTTCACCACTACCCTCGGCAATAGCACGCTGCTGGGCGACAAGGCGCGTACACTGGGGTTCAAGCTGGTGGTGAACGCATTCCACGGCCACGCGCATAATAGACTTTGTCAACTCCGCTTCCACCCGCTGTTCCTGAAGATCTATGGCCTCGAAGATCTGGAGACGTGCGAGCGGATCTTCTCCGCGTCTAACTCGGTAGCGCGGACGGTCCGATTCGCCTCGCATTTTCATTGGCTCCAATTCATAGATCTGCATTACGATCAATGGGATCGCGATCGGTACCTTGAGCTTTGTGCGCCATGATGTCATAGCAGGCCTTACGCTGTGTGCTAATGATCTTCCTCCTCTTGCAGCGCGTTTCCTCTTCAACAATTACCGCCAGGCTCTCGCGATCATCCGGGACTATACGCCCGTCATCGCGCAATTCAAGGCAACGCACAAGGTCACGGATGAAGACATTGAGTCATGGCCTGCCGAAGAATTGAGCTACCTACAACGCCTCGCAAAGGAGCCGGAGGAAGACGTCGCGAAGGTGACGTATTTCGAGGCACTCGAGGCTTTGAAAAAGGCGAAGTATGATATGACATTGTGGCGGCTTTTACTGCTAGACTAACCCGCGTGTCTCGTCAGGACGACGTTCGAATCAGTCACCCAAGCTGCGGAGTTCCTGAACGTCAATGAGAACTCGTTCAATACTCGCGAGCAGGTCGCGCGTAATCAGGCACTCGCTCGGGCGAAGCTCGGACAGGTCACGAAGGCGCGTAACCGTCTCGACGTTGCAGAGAAGACCGTCGAGACCGTCGAACGCACTCTGGAGATAGCTGAACGGTGGAGCGAGGGTTGCGACGAGTACGAAGCGGCACGCGAGTACGTGCATAATAGGAGGTTCATACGGGCAGTAGACGAGCTCGAACGGCTCGTCGTACAGCGCCTTTTTGAACTCTCGAAGGCGAACCTTGCAGGAACCGGTGAGTATGTAGCTAACATCGTCAACGCCTTGCTAACTCGCAATGTCAGGGTACAAGATGCGGAGACAGATATCCAAGCATTTAGTGCGCCGTTCCGAGGCAATTCGGAACGCCCTCAAGACATACAACAACCTGGCGCGCGTTCAGAAGCCGCCGCGACCGAAGCTCGACTACGGTGATGTCATGGCATATGGGTGGCTGGGGGAGTTCGAGCTCCTCAAGCACTCATCTCACGCCCTCCTCGAGAAGCCGTGGAGCTCCCCAGTCGCCCGCGACGTCATGGTGAAGCACTTCAAGGTACAGTGCGCACGCGCAGAGATACACAGGTTGAACGTAGAGATACCGCGCCTCCAACGGTGGGTAGACGACGAAGATGCCCACTATGTCCGCGCAGCTGCACAGGCCGATGACTCCGACCCGCTTCTCGGCGAGGAACTTCGTGCTATGCATCGCGTTCAGCGCCGTATCAATGGTGTGCATCGTGCATGGCTCGCGGAGATCTACAAGGTTCAAGGGTACACCGGACCCCGCCCCGACAGCAATCCCGATTCTGCCCAGTCTGTCGACGTAGGTGGGGAGGTGATACTACCGGACGAGGACGATAGCATGAATGATGAAGCTGTACGCTTGGGCGAAACATTAGACAGGCTTGTATTGTAGAGTAGCTCGAACATGTTGCGTTTGTGCATGATTCCATATACACAGTGCGTTGCTCGTACTACTACATGTTTTGTATTCAATTGGTGCGCATGAAAGTACTGCGAATCTCGTGTGTTGGATAGAATCCATCAACAAATGAGGCTAGGTTGGTTGTGGAAGGGGCCGATGCGATGTTGAACTGTGCATAGCGGTTCACAACATTAACGCCACAGGTGCGTTTCCGGACGCCATGAAGCATGCATGATTGCTGCCCGCCATGTTCACTGGTGGAATCGCTTGTCCTGAATCATTGGAACATGCACTATCAGGCTAATAAATTGCTCTGGTACATTATTTGTGGTCGCACTAGCTACGGACGGCGTACATAGTCGAAACATGTTGAACGCGAACGTCTTAAGACGTCTGAACGTGTGCAGGGCGCCAACTGCTCTTGCCATGCAACTCCCACCCGACCAGACAATAATGTCTGGTCAGGTCTCATTCACAGCCTATCCCACCCCTCATTTCGACCAGTCTTTACAAGCTCGTGCTCTGGATCTTGCTCTGCGTCCCGGACAGGCGCCATCTGTAAGTGTATAGTCTGCGATTGCATCGCGGAAGTTGCACTGACGGCCCACAGAACCAACGGACACTGGTCGTCCACTTGCATGCTGAGCTGATAGAAGGGCTGCGTCATCCGGACATGAAGCACCCCAATATTATTGGTACAACGTCTGGCGATATAGGTGTGTACGCAGTTTGACTACAGCGATCCCGCATCCCAACATTCCCTTGATTTGCTGCTCCGCAGGCTCGACAGTGCTGTCGGAGGCGATCGTCGAAGCCTATCGCGAGCAGCATGGCTTTCCGCTTTTCGATCGTCAGCTTCGAGAGTTGAGAGAGGGGAAGAAGAAGCTGGATCACTTGTTCCCACCGCCGTCTTCCACCGACCCAGAAAGCGACCTCTGGACGCCGGCACACGAGGTGGCACTAGCACTCGGAGAAGCTCGAAGTGGTATGAGGTATGAGGTTGCAAATGGGCCTGATAAGCAAGGTGCGTCGCAGAGTTTAGCACTCGCACTCGCCCGTTCAAAGTCTCCAGGTCCAGATGGTAGTGTTATACACACAATACTGCTCCTGCAAGCTCCCACCCCCACCCCCACCC
>WJSG01026394.1:0-29055 GCA_016618145.1 Sanghuangporus lonicericola | reverse complement strand
CTGACCGGCCTTGGCTACGAGGGCACTCAAGCACAACTCATGAGCGTGCCGCCATTTGCAGTGGCCGCTGTCCGTGCGTGCAGCTTTCCGACTCTACTGCATACTGACTAACTCGTCACAAGTGGCCATAATCGCTTCCTTCTTCTCTGACAGATACGGCCAGCGCGGATTCACGATGGTGGTTTTCGGTGCTCTAGCCACGGCAGGGTTCGCTATATTTTTAGGTGCGTCAGCCCGGCTTACCGTTAGGTCAGGCGTTGACGATACTTCCAGCATCCTATGTCGACCGAGTGCGTTACGGCTCTCTGTTCCTGCTCGTCCCCGGGTGTTTCGGCATAGGTCCTCCCCTCGGGACGTGGGTCGCAAACAATTCGGCGCCCTTCCCCCGACGTGCCACGGCCCTTGCATTCGTGAATTCCATGACCAACGTCGGCGCGANGGCGCCCTTCCCCCGACGTGCCACGGCCCTTGCATTCGTGAATTCCATGACCAACGTCGGCGCGATTTTGGTGACATGGTTGTTCGGCACGCTGTCTCCGGCACCTCGATATACGTCTGCGACCATCACCCTCTTGGTGTTCCAGATCGTCACCGTCCTCTGTGCCGTGGGCAATTACTTCTGGCTCTCTGCTGAGAACAAGCGGAAGGAGACGCTTCGGAATGAGAGTGGATTGGCAGAAGCACCGGAAAAGGGTTCGGAAGGGGTTATGGCGGCTGGTGATGATAGCATATGGTACCAATTTGTCTTGTGATAGTGGGTTCGTACTACCAATCGACTAGGGTATGTGTCTCACGTTCGCGGGCCGCCGTCAGCTCACTCACTCACGACCAGTCTTGAGTCGATGCCGCACACGCAGTCGCGCAGCAGAGAGATGTACGGATCGAGTACAGCAGGAAACGTCGCCCGTGCAACCCGTATGACAAAAGGTGAGCTCGAGACTACAAGCGGGGCTATCGCGTATACTATGTAGGGATGTGCCTTCGAGAGGAACTTGAAGGTCAACAATCCACGCAGATCTTGCTATCTGGTGTGGCTATTGGTTCGACTTCAGTACGACTTCGGTAGCTCTTCCCGTCGCCCATCTCGGCCCGCTTCACGTTGTTCAGATGAATCTCTATTCCAGGGGGCATTGCCGCGCCTCCGTCGCGGCTGGTGGAAGCAGTTTCGCAAGGATCACTCCACCAGAAGCGGATGGAGCTCCGTAAAGGACCCGAGATCGTCCGCGTCCTTCTATTCTGTGCACGCACGATTATCACAGAGAAGACGAGCGCCTGGACCAACTCGTACATCAGAAAACTCCATACACCTTGCGAGACGTACTGGTACTCACTGTTACGGGCGGTAACTAAATTCATCATACGATATGAGTACGAAGATATAGATGTTCAGTCAGACGCACCGGGTCCAGGAAGATGAAGAACACGTTCGAACCGATAGAACTGCTGACTATCAGGATCAGGAGATGTACACAGTATATCGCCGCTGTAGCGTCAGTGTCAGTGGCCTTTGAGACATGCGTGTCCGGAAGCATGGACGTACCTGTCTCCACAACGACTTCCAATGCACGCTTAGTGGGACGCTCTATCACAGAGTTGCGGGACACGTTCGAGGGCATGATAGCATGCACCCGCAATATCCTCCAGCAGATGAGACCTATCGGACGGAATGAATGCATACTTGTGCAGACGAACACGCCCAACTCCACTCACCAGCGCAGAGCAAGTTCAAGCAGAACGTGACAACGAAGAAGTACCGTACCCTTAGGGTCACCGCTGCGAGGACTGGGTCGGTGCCGCTCCCGCTGGACGCCAACGTCCATACTGCCCAGATACCCAAAGCTGATGATCAATGCTGTGAGCATAAACGACCGTACAGAAGAAAGGGCTACTCTCACCTATGTCAGCGAGGAGTAGACCGATGGGCAGTAGGACCATAAGAATGGCTAGGTCCCAAATAACGAAAGTGCGATACACCTGCGGGAGAGCATGCGCAAGCGCATCAAACGTTGCAAGATAGGCGGGGTGTATCGCACGTACAATGATGACGTCCGATACAATACCGAGCACTACAATGAGAGCGTTCTTGCTGATACCCAACGGGTCATTAGAGTGGCGGGCGATCGTCGCGACCGGGTCAAGCGGTTCCGTTCCCTTAATCGCATAGGCTTGATAGACGAGTATGGCGTTCATGATAAGATCCTACGTTATTTTCAGGATGTGATAGGGCACGGTCTTGCACTATTCGTGCTCACCGTAAGTGTAATTGTTAATATGAGCGCGCAAGCAATTGACAACCAGAGAGAGACTCCGTCGCGGACCTTCTTCTGCATAACGCTTGCGCATCGGAGTACATAGACGCAATATGCCCCTGTAGTAAAAGTGATGAGCTGAGAGCATTCACCGTAACGAAGGGCGGCGTGCACACCGGTAGCAAAGAGCTGCAGCGCGAATCCGATGAGGGACGCATTAGGTTCAGCTATGTCGACCATGATGAGCCCCCTACTGGACCAGAGTGACCCCAGCGGTAACCTACAAGTGAACGTTATATGAGTGTCCCGGAGGCGTCTTAAGAACGCGTGAACTGTACCGTGAGCGGTGATTTCAGCTCAGGGTCGAGGACGTAGGCTGGACTTGCCGGCAGATGCGCCAGCGGGGTCAGATGCTCTTCCCGCGTAGAATCCCGACCGCCCTGGGTACAACTGGCGGCCTATACAACGCCTCCACTATTGAGCTCAAACATCAGACATTAGAAAGGAAGCAGTCATAAGTGCGACAAGGCTTGCCTTCTCGATGTGGGTCCATGAGAATATCCAGTAATGTTAAGCCGCTAGGCGTATGGACTCCGAGGAGATCGCCCATGATGACACTATGGCAGCGCCGTAGGTAGTATCCTCACGAGGGCGCAGATGGTTAAGCTCAACAAGCCCGGACCCGGCAGCAAGAGAGATAGATAGTTGTGGCAGAGGCGAAGTACTTATGTGGTTTTCAGTTTCGGTGCCACGGGCCGATACACCGAAGTGATTATTCGCGCCTTGAGAGGCGCCCATTGGCTTGAACACGAGAACCATTGACATCGTGACCCTCCTCCCGCCCATGCCGGCATTTTCTGCAGAAACAAAAGAGTCAGCAGCGCGCGCACTAGCACTTGGCGGTACTTCTCCCTGATAATTGTCTGTGATGAGCTCGCGACCGCTGCTTCCTGTGGTGCACACAAACGCATCCCGTGCAATCACGATGGAATCCGAACAGTTCTCGCGGTAAAGCCAAGGCGGCGCTCGTGCTCTTGACCTCGAACAAACACTGCCAACAGCCTGGGTGATATATAGCTGATATCTTCCAGGCTCCCCCAGTGTGATGACGATGGCGATTACGTCTGCTTCCTTGTACGCTCTAATATGTGCCTTGGTCGTCCTGTCTATCCTGCCTCCGGTAAGGAGGAGGTTGAAGCAAAGGTCGCTCAGGAATGTCCCAGGGCCGATCTCTCCTTCCTTTTGGACTGGTAAAAACATCATACCCAACACTACTATCCACGCTCTGCTGACTCTGTCTGCAGGGATTGCCAAGGAGCTGCACTCTCCTTTCGACATGCGATTCAGAGAGCATGTCCTCACGTCGTACGGGCGAGCTGTTAGAATTGCGATGCCTCTAGGGGTACGTACTCCTGCATGGCGCCGAAAGTATGACAGTCAGACTGATGTATAGATGGTGGTATGTAGGATGTGGCGATCGCTCTTTCCGACCCGGTCGCAGTAGGGACGATGATAGGGAGGCACCGCGAGGTGTTCGACCTACCCGTATGGTTCTCAGAGTACGAATCCTAATTGATACTTGTACGCACGGTCACATTAACACATTTCAGGACCATGAATGCCGTCTGGGGCCCCGGTCTGATGTCTGTCCAGGGTACATACTTACGCGCCGGCATGGAGTATCCCAGCTGATACGATTAACTATCAAGGAAAGGAGCACTCATTGCAGCGCAGGCTATTGAACCCGGCATTTGCTGTCAGACATCTCCGCGATATGGTCCCGATCTTCAACCGTGTGTCCAAAGAGGTCAGGCTTCGCTCATTATGAGGTCGCCTTTCGCCTGCAGTATGCTCACCTTCCTCGTGCAGCTGGTCGATGTGCTCCGGAATGAGGCCCCGGAATCTGGAACAGAAGTCGACATCGCACAGTATCTGTCCCGCTATACCCTGGAGAGCATCGGTCGCACCGGCCTTGGCTACACGTTCGGCTCCCTCGAAAGCCACGGGACGGACTATAGTCGCGCCTTGAAAGAGTTCGGGTAAGTCCTTCCTCTCTCCTTGGAGTCGAAAATTTCTGATGCGTTGACACTCACAGTCCAACTCTGATGCGGCTGCATCATTGGCGTCTTTACCTTCCTTTGGTCCGTCGCATCTTCCCCCGTTCCTGGCTTCGATGGGCCACGGAGGTCCTCCCATGGGCCGCCCTGCGGCATATGCGCGGCATCTCCGATAGCGTCTATATGACCTCGCTCGAGGTGCTCCAGCGGAAACGAGAGCTGCTGAAACAAGGGGACGAATCGCTCTTGGGCGACATTGGAGGAGGCAAGGATCTCATAAGCATTCTCCGTAAGCCCTTTCATTCCACGCGTTGCTGACTTGATTCCCGACCTGACGATACGTTAGTCCGACTAGACGCAACCGTGTCCGACGAGAACCTGATAGGCCACATGTCGTACGTCCGCTGGCCATCTTGTCTCCGAAGTTCCCAACCTTGCTGATCTGATACAGCTTGTTGACTCTGGGAGCCACGGATACAACGTCGACAATGCTCAGCCGGGTGATAGAACTCCTTGCCCGTAATCCAGATGCTCAGAGAAAACTGCGAAAAGAGCTGATGGAAGCAACCGCCGGTGCTGGTCGCTCTCTCGCTGACCTCGATTACGAAGCCTACGTCAACTTGCCTTACCTCGAAGCGATCATCCGAGAGACCGTCAGGCTGTAAGGCCCTCGATTTGACTGACTCCGACTTTCTACTGATCATGTGTAACCCACGGCATTCAGGTATCCTCCGCTGCAGATTGCCCCCAGAGTGTACGTACCCCCTCCACCTAGCCCACCTGTCAAGCGCTTAGACTCCGGTCTCGTAGTGCCGATTCCGACTCCGTTCTTCCTCTTGGGACTCCAGTCCCGGACGCACAAGGGCATCCGTGCCATGAACTATTCATCCCAGCAGGAACGATTGTCTGGATCAACATATTCGGCCTCAACCGCGACAAGGACATATGGGGCCCCGACGCGAACGAGTGGAAGCCCGAACGGTGGCTCGCGCCGCTGCCACCAAGCGTCTCGGACGCCCACATACCAAGTATCTATGCACACACGTACGTCGTCTCATGCTTCCCGCCCGCAGTGACCAGTATTCATCAGACACCGCTTGCAGTGCCAGTTTCCTCGCAGGGCCCCGAGCATGCATGTACGTCTCTCGACTGTCATGCGTCGCACGGACACTGACTGTGATGACTCGTACTCATGCAGTGGCTACAACATGGCTCTCACCGTGATGCGTGAGTGATCTCCTGCACGACGCGCTTTTGCATATCTAACTGCCTTCTGTTCTCAGGCATAGCGATCACGCACCTTGTCCTCTCTTTTGACTTCGCTCCCTCTGACAAGGAGATCATATGGAGGAACGGCGGAGTTGTGTCGCCTTCCATCCAAGGTGCCACTTCCTTGAAGCCCGAACTGCCGGTTGTCATGACTGCTCTGTAGGTTCCCCATGTTGGACATGTTGACGGAGATCTGAGAGATTTATAATCTGGGCTCAGCGTGTGATATAGAGGCTCTTGCGCTATGGATCGCACCAGTCTAATCTGCTGCAAAAGCCCGTTCCGATGTTCATTTGATGGCAAATACAAGAAGTCAGGGAGTCGTTCCATGTGCTGGCGCTCGGCTCAAATCGGAACGGCCTTGATGAGTGCGCAGCCAAATCACTTCCACACTTCCACCGCCATCTCATCGCTTGCTCGAGTTTCTAGAGAAAGGATTTTGGTCGAGAGCCTCAACACGAGGTGAGTACTGCTCACGGATCATGCTCATGGAGAACACAAACAGGAGCCCACAGTCCTTGCGCTCATGCTGATAACAACAGCGCTGGCGTAGCGCTTACACACGGACCGGAAGAAGTCAAGAAACGAAGTGATCTGGACCTGTTAGCCGAGTGGTCGGATAGATTCTCGCAACTTTCGCACCCCGCTGTCTCCCTTAGTCTCGTCCTTACTAGCCTTCTCCCCCTGCTACTCGGAGCTCGGAGATCCCGTTCGAAGCAACGCCGCCGTGGCGTACCCCGTCGACACATAGTGTACATGGATGCGATACCACAGGCCAACGCTCACCTTGTCGGACTGTGGTTGCAGCTCATCGCGACAGGTACGAAGCGCTCTCGACTGCCGTCTGGGAATCGACGACTGACGGATCAGTCAATTTACCCACAGGAGCATATTTCGTCTACATCCCTCAATGTGTCATCATCTTGAGGAGGAAAGTTAGAGACGGTCTGTCGCTATATTTCCCGGCCGTACATCAGTACTTGGCCGCATTTCTTAGCTGTCTTATGCTGTCTTACGCTATCTTACCTGTCTTAGGGACCCCGTAAACCACCTCCGTTTGGTCCAAAATTTGGCACATCCCTGCGCGTAGGTGCGACGAACCACTGCGCAAAATATCAGCCCATACGGATGCGATGCGATTGAGAGAGAGGACACGTTCAGGTCAGCCACAATCGACCTAAGACAGTGGCTGTGTACCCGAAAGGAGGCATGGCCATTTGCTTTCGTGTTTGCCCAGTCCATGTCGGATCCTCGTCATATTTTGAGCATAGATTTTGTACCTGCTTGTGTACGTTCATACCAATTTTCAGCCTGAACTGACTGCGGACAGTGGAGATATAAACAGGCGCTCAAATCGACTAAGACAGCTAAGACAGCTAAGAAATTCGGGCAAGTACTGATGTATGTCTATTGATATTCCTCCTCACTGTGACGGTAAGGGCGACAATAGCTTTGGAAACCCGTGGTAACCCTGACGACACTACAGGACCTCGTGGCAGAAATGATACGTACGTACCAGGCGTATGGAGTACACAAGGGCAAGTCACCGGACCCCGCCGCTTTCTTCGCTAACCCGGCGACTCCGGAGTCGCTGTTGAAGAATAGCCTCACCACCGTCATGGCTGTCATCTCCGACATGATCATGGTGCGTAACAGTCTGATGCACTCAAAGGTGCTTCTCTCATCTGCTCTAGGTCTATCGAACACTCAATTTATGGAGTTACCAATGGTTCGTCATGGTCGTACCGGGCGGCCTCGTCCTCGCGAACATCGGTACGTCGGTTTTCTCTCACCATCGAAGCTCCCAGGACTTAGTACTTGACAGCTCTTGCCGTCTGGTCCGTGTGGACTTTGTCGCAGACGGACACAGGTAACGCACTCGTATTCGCCGAAGTCACTGTCAGAGTCCGGTACTTCTTCGTCACGACTTTTGTTCTCAATCTACTCTGTGCTGGTGAGGTTTCGTCTCATTCATATATCGTGCCAGCGTTGTAACGGGATGCTTCTCCAGGTATGATATCCTGGAAGATATGGAAAGTCAATACTGGTGTCTCCGACATACGTGACTGGACGACAAAACATGTCTTCGAAGTCGTCATTGAATCCGGTGAGCGTACTTTTTGCTCGACATCGTGACTCTCGCTGACTAATGTTATGTATCGGAAGCTGCATTCTATTGCGGGCATCTGCTCATCCTCATTGTTAGCATCAGTGTGGGATCAAATATGTTTTTCGTATTCTTGGACCCGGTATGTCGGCCATCGCTCACCCACTTTGCTTATGCTGACCAGAAACTCCGCAGTTGCCTCCAGTGACCGTGCGTCCATCATACTGCCCCGCTGGCATGACGACATGATTTGATCTGACGAGACCGCAGGCACTTGTATTCTCTATGCTCATCGTCCGCACCCGAACAAGGAGTCAATCTCAGGACAGCGACACAATAGAGCTGTCTACAACGTTTCGATTTTGGAACACGGCCTCACAACCTACAGAGCCACTCGGACGAGCAGAACTTGGTGCACAGTACAGTGTGCACAGTGGCAGCTTCTCCGACGGTCGAACGGCACGAGAAGGCGGAAGCTCAGCATATGAGTCGTGGGAGGTGAAGGAGCATCATGAAGAGCACTGAGGACTCGTTCTCCGTACACTACAGGTCAGTGCGAGCATCCTAACTCGCCACTCCACTCATGATGTAGCAGTATCTCTTCGCCGCCTCAGTGCGTAATATATATCTCCAGTGTAAAGTGATTGCGACCGCCATCGTTAACAGACGAACCTTTGAACCACCCACCACTCGTCTTCCCGAGGCAATGCCAACGACGCTGTGCTCAGTGCTCCACCGTGCAGCCATCTTCGCCGCAGGATCACCTTGACGATGCTACTTACACACGTCGCGCTCCAAGCTGCCTGTCAGTCGACTTCGGACGCATCAAGAACGTCGATGGGTCGTAACGGCGTTCTGCGGGATCGAAATGCGGCCTTTGGGCGGGGGTGAGGTTGTGGGAGGGAAGAGGGAGGGTAGAGGGCATTGCGACGAGCCCTGGCCGTATATTCGAGTCTCTCTCTCTCTCACTAGACGGTGACGTCAGACCACATCAAGTAGGAGTCCTTGTCCGAAGCTGTCATATGCCAAGCAGCCTCATCTCGGAGTACAAGTACTATTACGATACTGATCCGGATGTAAGCTGCAGCATACAAACCGGCCGCCTGAATCCTACTTAACGACGCCAACGACATCACATTCTAAGAGCCAGTCGCAAAGGGAGTTCGGACTCCGTGGTTTGAAAACCCTTGACGAACGGGGATAGAAAGCCGGCCATACTCCAGACAATCTCCTTGCGATCCACAGGGGAGAACTCAAACGTCAGCACCACATGGAAGATGGCAATCCCTGCCAGGAGATTGAGATGTACGCCGAGAGGTGGGAGTAGAGGGTACGTAGAGTCGGTTCCGCCAGCGCCAGATTGTACCCTCTGATTTAACAGCGTTAATTCAGGCGGCCGGGATCTACGCAGAGTCACTCACAAGCACGAACGTGTTCCTGCGCCGAAGGTCAACCAGACGATGAGGGACTATGTCAACGTGATCAGCAGGCAGATACACCAATGATTATGACCCACACGTTACTGAAGCCTCAACTGATTTGTACCTCCTGCGCGATGAAATCCAGGGTAGGGACGAAGTCTAGGGTAGGGACGAACTTCGAAGTCTCGTAGGTGTCGTGCCAGAATACCGGAAGCAAACGCTTGCGTTTCCGGCTAAGTTCTAAGTCTTTCCTGACTAGAGTGGAGGGTCAGAGACATGAAGTACGAGCGACACGAGTACGCACTCCTACTAGAAGTCAGGCACGGCCCCATGACCGCTTCAACAGCCTGCATCGTGGTCAGCGGCGTCTCTTAGAGAGACAGGAGTATGCGGTACATACTCGATATGCCAGCCGGAGACGTCGTAGCAGTCGTTGTCCTTGCCTAAGACGCTTGAGACCGCCATAGAATCGTAAACTACACGACAAGTCTCCTGTGTGCACACATAAGCTTCGAACAGTCCTTCATGATGTTTCATGCGCGCACCAAGCAGTAAGGGGACACGCATGACGCGTCCGTGAGACTTAGGAAGACACTCTCTATTGTGAAAGGATCTGAACCATTCATTGGCAGCTTCTGGATGGGAGGCGGCTTCCGTTAGTACAGAGCCTTCCTGCTAATGACAGTAAGACATACCCGTCCGGAATGACTCCGAGCGAGGTCCTGGGAGGTCCCGGAACGCTCTGCCCACGTATCGTCTTCCATATGACGACGACAATAGGCACAATGAGGAGAGATGTACAAGGGGCGAGTTCAAGCTTGTCGAGAGTCTTGAGTTGCTCATCTTCACCGGCATCTCTTATACTTATGCACGACGAAGACCTCATCCTCCCCGGTCGGTGGAGGAGCCGCCCAGGGAGTCAAGCAAGCCCGCATCAGCATAACTTGCTGTCAGGAATCGGGGTGCAACGAGCTGGTCACACAGCAAGGGCAGCACATTGTGGAGAATTCCCTGCGCGGAGGGTGACGCTGAAACATCCGCCGAATCACTCCCTAGTTCACATGAGCGTCCTTCTTCCAACGGAGGAAATTCAGGACTCTTACACAGTGTGAGCAGGCCTAGGGTCCCCGGCGAATCAAGAATGAATCGCTCTAGTCGATGGAACACGCCTGGATATGACGCCAAATGCGAATTGCTTGCTTCTGACCGGGACCGCCGGAATCGCGATCTGAAGATGCAGTTTGTGAGCGTAGCGCAGAGACCCGGCAGTGGCGAGGAGAACAGCAGCAGAGCATGTAGGCGGCACGCCGCCAGACGGTGAACCCTGGATGAACCGTGACCCTACATAAGATTCAGAAGCTCGAAGGCAGCGCCCCCGCCTGAGCGGCAAGAGAGCGGCCGAGGACTCCGAGGGCGGGCGCGCCCAGGGACCCCAGCCACTTTCCCGGAGAGGCCGCCTGCGTCTTACAGGTTGCAGACTTAACCCAGTGCCCGTGCCCAGAGGGCTCACAGTGCAACGGACAAACTCCTCCCAAGTTCCTCCATTGCAATGCTCTCTGGAACTACAAAGCGCAGCATGAAGAGAGAGTCGTTACTCACTTATTTAGACGGCAGACATTTGCTCTCGACCTCTGAGTGCATTCTAGTGGATCGTTCTACAGGCAGCCAAGTCGCGCAGGGTCGCTGGGTACAGATGCTCATGTGAGTCTATATGCGCCCGAGCTCTGAGCTCACGAAGTCCGAGTCGGTCTAGCGTTCGGGTGAAGCGGCATGGAGTCCGACTCAAGCACGGAACAACCCTCGGATTAATCATCGAGAAGTTGCGGGTATCGCTTGTCTACACCCACAATCTGACGCACGAGCCCCTGCGCGCATGATTTGGGACCGGGGAATATCCTATTACGCCATCGGAAGACGATGCTCCGGCGACGTGGAACTAGATGTGAGTGCTATCTCGGTTTGGGAGTTTCCACATCTATCTGCTGACCGTCAAACCAATACATTTCTACTGCATACAATATCTGTGTACATTGTAGATATGAGGGAGCAGTGACATAGATACGACGCGAATGAGAAAAGGGCCATGGGGATAGTCAGCCGTGCGCCATTGGAGCAGCGCACAAGTAGTCGTAGAACATGCCCGCCCAAATGATGAAGGCGAGTACGCCGTTCGACTAGGCGAGCTCTTTCAGCGACTGCATCATACTGGATTGGAGTTTCTCACCTCGAACTTGGCCCTATGGTCCTTCAGATCGCCGTCGTCCCATGTTATCAGCTGCCAGAGCAGATGGGCAGAAGTTGCACCACAAGACAGAACATAGTAACCGACACCGCAGTCGAGCTTGTATCCGGAATACCCGAGGCACACAATGAATGCCAGAGCAAAACAGGCCAGAATTGATCGCACACTGTCTCCGAAGAGAACCGCAGTCGATTTGACCCCGACGCGGCGGTCATCATCGCGATCTTGGCAGGCGTAAATTGTGTCGTAATAGATAGTCCAGCTATGAGGCAACATATCAGCCCAGATGATCAAGAGCCCCGTGTATTCGAAGTTACCATATGCCCCCGGCCGCCAAAACCCAAATTGGGACCGGCGCGATGTCTCCCGTTACGGCGGCCCAGCCGACAACGACACCCCAATTGAACGAGAGACCTAGTCGTAGCAGATAAGCGTTGATGAGTACAGCTTCTTGCAGAAGGAGCGTACCCAGCCAGGCCTGCGGCCACCAAGTCCACCGTTTCATGAGTGGGTATAGCCCGTGGATGGGAAGGATGCCGACGAGACCGATGATCATCCTGTCTCAACATATGTCATTTTCAAAAGTAGAGTCTTCAAGAACTCACGTACGCAGTGCGGTTGCAGAGGTTAAGCAAGCAAAACACCGGCAGCAGCAGCGTGAAGCCAAACACGGCTGCTCCCGGAACAGAAACGACGCCGGATGGTAGCGGTCTATTCTTTGTCCTTTCTGTGCAAAGTGTTAGCGTATGCGGCAATATTCGGGGTGATAAGGCTCGTCTTATGAACGTACCGACTAGACCGTCGTACTTCATGTCACATATGTCGTTATACACGCAATTAGCGCTATGTGCGAGCATAGACCCCAGGGAGAAAAGGAGGAAGAAGGTCATGAATGACCCTGAGGGCATAGCGGTAGCACGAGCAGCCATGGTCAATCCCCACACTGTCAGTGTGTTGCGTCAGTGAATGCTTGGCCCCGTGAGACACGGTGCCATAAGTACCACAGGGCCAGAGAAGTAGAGTGTTGCCAAGAAGAGGCTTGTGAAGACGAGTAAGATGGTAGTATCCTCGAAACACAGTCATTGTGAGTATGCGCTGAGAGCTGGTGAGTTCGAGGGGACGATGAGACGTACCATACACGAGCGGATCCAGTGGATTAAATATCTGCACTTGAGAGCGGTAGGGCACTGTTGTGTCTCGGGCAGCTGTGCCAACTACTCAGAGATCCCACTCACTACGAACCTGCGAAGTGCGAGACTCACCCGCATGGCCGGTGCGGCATCTACGCTCATGTCCTCGCAATGGGAGGAACGCTAGCGCCGGAGAAGTTCGCGCTTACAAGTCCCCGGGGGTCTCAGCGCAGCGCCCCGGGCCATCGTATGCGCCGGGGCTTGCTGTGAGAGGTTCCTCTAATAGACTCGTCCGGCAGCCTCGTTGGGAGAGGAACGAAGCAGTGCCATGCTGAGGCGCTGAGGTGTGGTTTGTGTGGGCGTGGGAGACCGCGGCGCTTCGCCGGTGCCAGCGCATTGGGAACACGCTGACCCTCGCTACTTCAAAGACAAGTGACAGCGCCCTGCATGAGAACAGTCCACCTCACCTGCCGATATGCACTTGCTCAAGCGATTGATATATTCCCGTGGCTAGGTTGGGCGGTGCGGGCTTGCCGGCGACCTGGAATGAGAAGTTAAAACCCGCTCCTAGCCATCAATGTGAGAGAGACCCGCTCCTCATTGTCCTAGAGGCTCCCCACTCCTGCCATGCCATCCATCACGGACTCAACTGACTTGAACCAGCAGGTAGCTAAGAGATTTGATACCGACATCATAGATGGTGAACTCGGCAGGACCTCTCACGACGGCCTCAGCACGAATCTTTGGACGAAAATCGACCTCGCGGTGTTGCCTGTTGTGACGATTCTGTTCTTCCTATCCTCTCTGGTACACTTTCCACCGTTGTCTTTCTTTTGTATTGCTAATCCCATTCATCTGCAGGATAGATCAAACATCAGTAATGCGGTGGTTGCGGGTCTACTGCAAGATCTCAACATGACGCCCAAACAAGTCCGTGCTCTTCTCGCTATTACCGGCAGGATGCTCACATGATATATAGTATAGTATTGCTCTAACGGTCACCCTTGTGTGAGTGGAAGCCGTGATCGACCCTCGTAAGACTCAGCACTGACAACACATCACAGGCCCTACAGCACCATCGATTTTGCAACGAACCTATTGATGAAGGTATGCATGTCAGTCCTATACTGACTTACGTTCCGTCCGTCTGAACGTCTTTCAGGTTGTAGGCCCACGTCGTATGCTTCCAACACTAGCCATCCTATGGGGTTTTACGTGCACTATGCAAGGCAAGTATCCCGTTTCGAACTACCTCGTGAATCTGACTCACGATAACACGGCAGGACTGGTACGTAACTATTCTGGGCTACTAGCATGTCGATTCTTCCTCGGGTTACTCGAAGGTATAGCGGTATAACAGCCTTGCAGGCGGGTTCAACGCTGATCGTGATGCGCAGGCGGCCTACTTCCAGGGATCTCCTTGTATCTGGCATCCTTCTACCCACGGAGGAAGCTCCAACTCAGGTGCGTCCCGGCGGATATATTGTTCTACTCGCTTTACTAACATAGGGAGCTACCAGGTCGTCGATAGTCTTCTCCGCCGTGTCCATAGCGTCCGCATTCTCTGGTCTACTTGCGGCAGCGATCGTCAAGATGGACGGGGTCGGCAACAAGCCTGGGTGGGCCTGGCTCTTTATTTTGGTGAGTTCGTGTATGAGTGCCCCATATAACGCACATTGAGACGAGGGACCACTGTTGCAGGAAGGACTGTTCACCATATTGTTCGGCGGCGCAGCGTACTTCCTACTCCCAAACACGCCGGTCTCCCTTCCCTTTCTCACCGATGCGGACAAGGAGCATATTGCGTGCACTCTACATGAGGAAGGTATCATACTGGTCAATGAACCACGCGACCCTTTCAAGTGGACGGAGATTCGGCGGACATTTTGCCGCCCTCATGTCCTTCTTATCGGCCTCGCAGGATTCATGAACGGTGAGCGTCGTATCCGAATCTAGTGGCTACATTGTCATGACCGGGATTTGTAGGGGCATCGGTCTCAGGCTTAGGCTAGTACGTATGCGTGATCCGGCGACCTTGTGGTTGAATCGTACTTACCAAACGCTTCCGCTTCTAGCTTCCTTCCCATCATATTGACCGGCCTCGGCTATCAAGGTACACGAGCACAACTCATGAGTGTCCCGCCATTCGCCGTGGCTGCTGTTCGTGCGTATGACTTCGTATCATTGTCTCATGCCGACTGACGGGCCCAAGTTGCCATATTCGCTTCTTTCTTCTCCGACCGATACGGCCAGCGTGGGTTCATGATGATGGCCTTCGCTTCTATAGCCACAGCAGGATTCGCTATATTTCTAGGTACGCTAGCACTCTGCACTCTCATTGTCAGGACATGCGTTGACCGTGCCCTCAGCATCGTATGTCGATCAAGTCCGGTACGGCTCACTGTTCCTCCTCGTTCCTGGAACTTTCGGCATAGGCCCTCCACTTGGGACCTGGATGGCCAACAACACCGCGCCATTTCCTCGACGAGCCACTGCTCTTGCGTTCGTCTCATCCATGACCAACGTCGGCGCAATTTTGGTAACATGGCTGTTCGACACGCTGTCTCCAGCGCCTCGATATACGGCTGCGACTATCACCCTACTGGTGTTCCAGGTCGTTACCATCCTTTGCGCCGTGGGCAACTACATCTGGCTCTCGGCAGAGAACAAGCGCAAGGAACCGCTTCGGATGGCGAGTGGGCTCGCAGCAGCTCCGGAGAAGGGCCCGGAAGCGATATTAGAAGCTGGTGATGAGAGTATATGGTACCAGTTTGTCTTGTAATTGTGCATCTGTATTGCGAGACGCTCCGGTACTCCTACCCGGGCTGTCATCTTCTCACCTGCTGTACACCTACATGCGTTGAATCGAGGCGGCAGTACTACTATCTTGATCTTAACGTGTCTCTATTGTGACTCTCGTTGTAGCTTGTAGGCGAGACGCTGCTGGTTTCAGACGCCGATACAGCAGGCATGAGAAGTTGCGACGTGTTCAGAGACCGCCCTTCACGTACCCGTGTCGGTGCTTTTGCCACCAGAACTGTCACCATGTTCTGTTCTTTGTTACATCGAACGCTTCCTTCCGGCCTCGAGATGTCCCTGGCAGGTGCGAATTTCAAGCAACAAATGTTTCCATTTCCAGGACATTCATATCTATCGCAGAACCTACAGCGCTCACGCAGATGAGACCCCTACGCCCGAGGAGATACACAATCTAACTCTTCCGCGAACATTTCCTCAGTAGCAACACGCCTGGCGTGACCTGATCAGATCTCACCCATCTACTGCACAGGTCGTGAAGCATTACGTACCGTACGTTACCCTTCTCCTGCAGAACAGGTCAGTCAAGCGATATGAAAGAGCAGCAAAATTGCGCTAACCTTGGTCCGAGGGAGGGTCCCTTTGCCAACCACAAAGATTCGCTTGGGATCCTGGATACGCTCGTGAGGGAACAGGGACTTGCTGAAGTCGGCGGTCCTCTCGATGATCAACTGCGCTATGTCCTTGCGTTTGGCGTCGTCCAAGCCCTCATCGACAACCTCGACGATCAGGCATGGCAAAACCCGTCCACTTCCAACAACGACAGCATCGTGGATGAGCTCGGAGCATGCGCTGCGAACGGAATCTTCGATGTTCCTGTGGAAGACCGGTTAGCGATAGCACATTATCGTTCGGACCTGATGTACTTGGTGTCACAGAAGCCATCTAGGAGCTTGATCCAGTCTCCAGCACGACCACGATACACCCATCCACTGCCGACCTTCTCGAAGAGATCGTTAGTGTGGTAGTAGCCGTCTACTCCGCAAAATGTGGTAGGCGGCGCGTCGTCAGCATCGGATGGAACCACAAGCTCGAAGAGCTGTGGACCTGCAGATCCGTGATCCTGCTCGCCGTGAGGAAGGAAGACGGCATTGGCCCCCTCTATCTGGCGGAGAACGCGTGACTCCTGGTCGAAGCCAATCTTCGATCGCAGCATAGGGCCTGACAAGGCGATCAGCCGGCATTGTTGACGACAACATCAAGCAACGCACCTGTTTCCGTGGTGCCGTAGGCAGTCTGGAAAAGACACTTATGAGCGTTGAGATGTTGCCGAGCATATGGAATACACTGACCATGATCTTTAGACCGTTAGCGTAAGCCCATTCCTCGTCATCCTTGTTGAGCGCAACGCCGGTGTGAGGGATGCGATCTATGCTTTGAAGAGCGTGCTTGACATCCTCGTTCTTCTGCGCAGCACGGATCAGATCGGAGAGGAAGGTTGCGTACAGGACGAGAGTGGAGAGCCCGCATTCACGCGTGAGGCCAACAAGCTCCCGAGAAGAGATTGCCATGGAGGAGGTCTGGGCAATGCACGCGCCCATAGCAACAGCCGCCACGAAACCTAGCGCAGTGTTAGTGCATCGTGATCGGAGCGTAACAAGACACTGACAATGGAACGATCCGATGTGCGCCAGGTTTCCTAAAGTGTTCCAGACGTGCTGACGTCCAGGTTCGAGGGAGCTCTCAGCCTTGGGGAACTTGAGGAGGACTACGGACTGCATCATCTTGAAGGTGTTCGGGATGATCTTGGGCAGGCCGCCTGTGGTGCCGGAGGAGTGGAACAAGACAGCGACATCGTCGCGTCTCACGGGCGAGACTACTTGGAACTCAGGTGTAATCCCTGCTGCAGTGCTCTCTTTGATGAGCTCCAGGAGGTCGCCCTCCTCCAGTGCAACCAAGCTGGTGAAAGGGGCATCGACGTCCGGGACGTCCGGCAAATGTGAGGCATCAACGACGAGCACTCTGCTTCCGCTCTGCTCTAGGAGGTTGAAAATGACTGAGCTGTTGCCGAAGAGTCCGCCAAAGAACTGTGGGGTGTATCCGAGCGCGGAGACGGCGATACCGTTGACCAAGTCAGACAGTTTTCGCCCTGTCAGCCTGAAAACATGACTAAGCGTAGGTTGCAACGAGAGTACACGGTGCAACGTACCAAAAGCCAACTACGTCGAGCGGTTTGAGTCCTAAGTGGGAAAGTGTCTTCCTCCAATGCGCTTGCGCGACTGCGAGCTGCTGCTCCAGTTCGCGGTATGTGACTTTGTCCCAGGAATCGTCGTGGCCGATGTACGGCCGGAATACAAGGGCATCCGAATGTTTCTTGAGAGACGGTATGAGATAGGAGACATAGTGGTTATCGACGCTAGCTTCTGTCATCGTGGACGGCGTGGTGACTGGCGGGTCCTGCTAGTCAGGATGAGTTCGCTCGGTACTTGAAACCCTCGGACTACTGACTCAAATCACGATAGCGCCACGAGCATAGCCCGCTACTGTATCGGCGCGGAGACACTGAAGCCCCGAGTCTTCCTGAGGTTACGTGACGATGTCGATGCCCGCTCGCTCTGGGAAAGACCCCAGAAGGTGCACGGTTATCCGCTACGTCGCCGAAGTGTGACCCGGATCCTTGGTTTCGGGGATCTCGGAGGACAGAGATACGACGGCTTTGGCAAGCACAAAGCGGCATGACCCTGCATGTCTGGGTAAATACCCACAGAAACCGCATGGGCGTTGAGAAGAGAGGCGATTCCGACAAGTCCTTCGGAGCGCCGTATCCTGGATGCCCCGCATTAGCGACATCTTCACCAGTATCACCGAGGGTGGACAAACCACAGGCTCTGCAAGCTTCTCGTTTGGGAGCGTTCACATGTTATCTTGCGCGCTGATGTAGAGTGTGGACGTTGTTGACACGCGGCCATGGTGTTTCAACAGTCATCCTGCGGGTTCAGTAGGGTTCAGCTGCAATGTTTATGTGTGCACAACGAGGCACGTCGAGCATTCTTACTACTCAGCATCAACCTGGACGATCTGAACCACCGGTTCGTCCGTTGTCTCCCGGCCCTCTGCCCCTTTCTCTGCATCACCCTGTTCTACCGGAGCTCCCCCGTCCCTCCGCCGCTCCTCCATGCCCCAACGATCATCCATCTTGGAATGAAGCGCCATCTGCTTCTGCAATCCGACGCTGAGGAAGCCCGCGGCGCAGAACCCGAGAAGTATCTGCCACACCAGCCGAAGACTGTCACTATATGCGGCGCAAACTTCACCCTGCAGGGTCTTGTTCAGGGTAGTGATCTGAGGAATGGGGCTGTACGTGAGGTCCTGATTGGAGGGTATCATGGAGAGGAACTCTTCTGGAAGTCGGCGCTGCAATTCGTTCTGTAAGATGGTCCCGGAGATAGCGATGGCCCATGCCTGTCATGCCGTGTCGTGTTAGCTGCCGATGGAATAGGTACCCTGTATCGTGGGACGTACCGAAGATATCGTCCGGACGAAGAGCAGAAAAGAGAGTGCAGACGCGTTGTGCTTCGGATCCAGAGGCGCCATGACCGAGAACGTCGTAGCATAAAGGTTGCCCAGGCCAAATGCAACGATGATCTGTAGCGGTATCGCGACGGGAATAGGCGTGTCCTCGTCCAGTATGGTCATAAGACCTACTCCAACGAACGAGACACACCACCCCACAATATTCTAATGGACAGTTTAGTGTTGTTAGGACGGCTCCGAGGAAGGGTTTTACATACCACCAGTCTGTACTTGCCATACTTGCTGATGTAGAGTCCTTGCGCGACTGCTGAAGGAGACAGTATAATCGAGCCAGGAAAGACGTAAAGACCAGCCAGAAGAGGCGGAGCTGCCTTGGCTGCTTGAAAATACGTCGGCCTGATTCAAGTGAGATGGTATGGACGACGTGACGTGAATGTGTATATGCTCACATGTAGACTGTAGAACCTGTTAGTTATGTCTACGTCCTGTAACAGGAACGAGTCAAGACTCACATCCAATGCTATTGATTACCAGGCCATGGAAGAACGAGCCGACATAGCTGATGGCCGAGTTCAGTCAGCGAGACACATGCTGGTGACCGCCATTGACGTACCCGCCAATGCTCGTCCTGTTGTTAATAATTCCGATCGGAATCTGTGCGTGATTGTTAGCGAGTCAATATCATCGAGTATAAGTATACTCACCAGAGGATGCGTAGCAATGTATGCATCATATACGAGTGCGGACAGTAGACCCAGAATCCCCAAAATGAGCGGTGCGATGACTTGAGCAGATGCCCAGGGATACTGGGTGCCTGCCCATGAGAGTGCCAGAATGCAGGACGTCGCGCTACCCATGACGATAGTGTTGCCGCTGCACCGTATTAGATCACCCGACGCGGGTACGCTTCACACTCACATCCAGTCCATGGCGACAAACGCAGCCTTGTAGCTTGTGACAGGCGGCCTCCGTAACCTCAGGAAGATCGTAACAATTGTCAAAGCGAGCCCACACAGGGGAAGATTGAGATCTATGGTCCATTAGTATATCTTTTCTACCACCGTATGGAGCCTTAGCGCGCCAACGCACAAAAGAGCCTGCTTCGTGGTCAGTAACGCACTGGTCATTGAAGCGTTGAAAGCTCACCATCTCCATGTAGTATGCTGCGCGATCGCTCCGCCGATAAACGGGCCGGTTGCGGTTGCGAAGGCGTAGGTTCTATGGAGCGCAGGCTCGCTCAGTATCGCCGCCGAGTGAGTAATTCGGTACTGACGCGCTCGTGAAAGCTTGGAAAAACCCTCGGTCCTTGAGCGGAATCAGATCTGCAACGACTACAGCGACGAGGACCTGTATGCCACCGGACCCGAGACCTTGAATGGCTGCGCACAGATATAGGTCTCGTACAAAGCAGGCAGTTACTATTGTCACATACCTCGTCCGGCGATGAGCACATTCATGTTCATCGCAGCGCCCGTGACCGCGGACCCTGCCCCAAACAGCGCAATAGACATCAGCAAGATTCTCTGTCGTCCGAAAATGTCTGCCAGACGGCCGCTCATTGGGAGAACAGCGGTGGATGTCAGCGTATAGGCAGAGGAGACCCATATGAAGGAGTCGGCGCCATCGAGGTCATGGACAATCGTCGGCAGAGCAGTAGACACCGATGCCTGCGCAACACATCAGGAGTGCAAGAAGCAGAACACAATGCATGACGTACCAGATCCAAGGCCGTCAGAAAGAGAGAGAGGCAAAGAGCGATGAAGATCGCCCAGAATCGCCAGTCCCTCGTCGTCTTGTTTGGAGTGGTGGGGGCGATAGCCTGCAGGGCGTTCTCCATGAGGGCGTTCTCCGTGAGGGCGTTCTCCGTGAGGGCGTTCTCCGTGAGGGCGTTCTCCACGAGGGCGTTCTCCGCGAGGGCGTTGCGTTCGGTAGTCATCACAAGCAGTAAGAGTGGACTCTGAATAGAAGAGGAGAGACGTCTTTGGAGTCACGTCGGGCGGCAGCCAGCACAGACTATCGAACGACATAAGCGCACTGTCTCGTCTGCTTCAAAGCCAGTGAGAAGGCCATGCAACCCCGGCGTTCCAATGCATGGCTCACCAGTCTCAGCCTTCGCAAGTACTGGCCACACTAGTGTTGACGATGCGGACCGCTCATGTGGACGGCATCGCAGCGGCAGCTCGGATGGGCCGACCGGCTTAGCCTCATATGCGCACGAAGAGCCCGCAGTATCTTCTGAGTCCGCATGCTTGCAAGTGAAGCTGGGGGCCGTGGACTGAATCAAGCCGCTCACGAAGTGGAAGCCGCGCGGGCGCTCGGCGCTCAGTAAGGCGCTTCTTGTGAACGTTCTCAGCTGGTACACCTTGGCCCCTACACACCCTGTCCTCTTCTGCGACCTGTGGCACTCCTGCATCTTTTCCCCCAGAATCATATCTTCTGATTTTCCCGGATGGAGCTCGATTGCGCTCGTGAGTGCCCACAGCTCTGTGATGAATCCTGGGACTGATCTCAGAGAACTTTGAATCATGTCTGCAGTCGCGCCCGCCCTCGCCGTCGGGCTACCTCCCAGCTCAAGCGGTCGTGCTCTTCCTCAGCGCCTCGCTCACGCTCTAGCATCTGTCTAATAAGCACTCGGCGGGAGAGCCTTGTATGCAGCGATTTTGCGTCTAGCGTACTCCTCAGCATGCCCGACATCATAAACGCGAACGCCGAGCTCGTTGGGCTGTGGCTGCAACTTATAGCCACTGGTACGTCCCCTTCTCGCATTTTCTGAGCATGACTGACCGTGTGTTAGGTGCATATCTGGTATATCTCCCTGGATGCGTCAAGGTCATCATTGCCAAGATGCGGGACGGCTTGTCCATCTGGCTCCCGCTGGCCTGCGCGATTCTATTCCTCACGACTATCATTGTCAGTATCTGAGATAGTGGGGCATAGGTATAGTGTTGAATACTGACAACTACGCTGAAGGATCAAGTCCTCGCTCTCGTCCGGGCCTACCAAGGTTTCGCGATCCCCTCGGAAGGCTATTACCCGGATCCTGGCGCATACTACTCCAATGTCGCGAGTGCTCTTACTTTCTTCAAGAACTTGTTCAACATTATTGCGACCTTGGTCTCGGACATCGTCATGGTACGTACGCTTTACTGGTCCGAGTCTCTTTGAATCACTGAGGGCCACCAGATCTATCGCACGTATATCGTCTGGAACTGCAACCCCTACGTGCTCGTGATTCCGTGTTGTCTCGTGGTGGTGAACATCTGTAAGTCGTCTTGATTACCAACTGTGTAGCTTTGGCAGTCATTGATTGCGGCATGCATGACAGTCTTCGCCGCCTGGTCAGGAGTAGCCATGTGGCGCGCGACGCAGGGAGAAGACTTGATACTCAGCGCCATCACTGTTCGATTCAGATACTACTTGATCTTCACATTCGTTCTTAACGTTCTTTGCGCCGGTGAGTGCTTTAGATGTTCGCCGACGTTGATGATATCTGACATCGATACAGGCTTGATATGTTGGAAAATCTGGCGCGTTGCTTATAGGGTCAGTCGCGAATTCCCCGACAGCAAGAACTCGACTCGACGGGTCATCGATATCATCATTCAAACCGGTACGTTCAGTCAGCTCGCTCGGAATCCTCAAAGATTGATACTGGTCATCATAGCTGCTATCTATTGCGCTCATTTACTTGCGCTCATCATCACGACTTCCGTAGGATCCAACGTCTTCTTTCTGCTACTTGACCCGGTACGTATCACGGTTGCCATGAGTCGACCGTCATCTCATTTCTTTTGGTGTAGCTCCCCCAAGTCGCTGTAAGTAACATACCTGTGCGCTCGAGCTGTTTTGCTGATCCGCGTGCTTCACAGTCAATCTTGTTCTCCATGATGATCGTTCGGGCTCAAACTTCCAGGTATGCCAACACCGAAGAGACCACGCTCCCTTCCAGTTCTCTCCGATTCTGGAAGAACTCCCGCAGTCGTATCACGCAGCAGCAGACTACCGGAGTGGAGATCACCCTTGAGCGGGTGGTGGAAACCGACTCCGGAACCGTCCATCGTCTGGACGAACGTGTGGATGACAGTGTCTTTGCTTTGCCAATTGTCGACAAGTACGGTACAGGCAAAGCTATCGGCAACATATAGTAGTCCCTCGTCAAGGCGTGTCGTGGCGCACGGGCCGTATATCTATTACATCGCCTGTACAGTACTTATGGAGAACCTGACGGTTCCCCATCTTCCAGTGACTACAAATGTGAATGTACTTCTTTGACCGCCGCCACGCGTGCCTTCCACCTATCCATCTAACTTCGATGTGAGTACCTTATGATAGAGCACGCCTTGCAGAGTTGATGTTATGCATGTATACTCTAGCCGTCACTGACCTCATCGCGCTTGGAGAAGCTGTGGCCCTCGAAGAATACGTCAGAGTACAGCGGACGGCACTACGGCGGAATGATCATCGCGGTGACGAGTTCCGTCATGTGCGAGGACATTGTCGTACTCTACCATCCTCCGGTTGGACCAGCGGACTTCCGAGGGTCATCCCGGATGCCCAATGGCAACCTGTCCCACATCGGGTCGATGGACTGTGAATTGTGTTCTTGTCTCTCGTCGGTGATCAGGAACTTTTCGGAAGGCACGGCGGCGCGGACCCCTTACCCGCTGAGGGAGTACGACTCCAGTCTTCTATGTCCGCCCTCATAATGAACGAGGCAACGATCCTACGCAACCCGCACTAGGTACGTCGTCGCCCAGCCCAAGAAGGCGCTGGATGCCTCCTATCGTCTGCTCGAGGACGAATGTGATTTACAATACGAGTTCGCTGCGACAATCTGTACTCACTACATGCAATAGGACCTGTACAATAGGCTCGTCTCATATCTGCCTATATAGGGAAGACAAGGAAACATCATGATATCAGTGATCATGGCATCCACGACGCTTCGCCGGAGACATCACGAGCGCTTCGAGGACTTCTCGGCGTTGTTCAAGGCCTCGTCTGTCACCCCCGCCCACAGAACCTCCGGCGCATGCCCTGCCCGGATCTGCTTAAATACCCTTCAAGATTTGACATGCTTGACATCTAGCTGCCTAGCGACGCTGCGACTCACACGCGGACGCGGACGCGGACTTCTCGCTCTTCTCATGCACTCGAATCTGTCTGCCACCCAGCATCTTCTCCAGGAGGATGACAACACGGGAGTCGATTATGGCACTGTGAGCTCTGAGGCTGGACGGCCTCTTAGTCAAGGGGATGTCGACAAGCCCAGCGCGGACTTGTGGACCAAGATCGACCTCGCCGTGCTTCCTACAGTTACGATGCTGTTTTTTCTCTCTTCCCTGGTACGTGTACTTCGCGGGCCTACACGACGGATGTGGCTCAAGAACACGGCATCTAGGACAAGTCCAACATCAGCAATGCGGCCGTTGCAGGCTTATTAGAAGACTTACATATGTCCGAAGGACAGGTGAGGCCATTGTGTACCGTTTCTGATGCTATCGAGACTTACTTTTCACAGTACAGCACCGCGCTCATGGTGACCCTCATGTTAGTTCCAAGCGATGGCTATTGAGGACTTGGCTGAAGTGACTCCTGCATGCAGACCATATAGTACTGCTCAATTCGCAACAAACCTCATCATGAAGGTCGACGACATACTACCTGACTTTCAGATCGCTATGAGCTGACGCTGCGAACAGGTTGTTGGCCCTCGTACACTTCTGCCGACACTGGCGATCATGTGGGGTCTCACATGCACGGTTCAAGGTCGTCCTTATGTCATCTCTTGTGCCGGGCTCGCATGACGCTCATAGTTCGCGCATTGATAGGTTTCGTGACAAGCTACGAAGGTCTCCTGGCATGCCGGATTTTTCTTGGCCTCTTCGAAGGCATGCGCCCGTTTGTGCAAGTCTCGTAGTCTATCTAAAGCAGTTCTAGGCGGGTTGCTCCCAGGTATATCTTTATACTTGGCGACATTCTATCCGCGGAAGCGGCTTCAATTCAGGTACCTATTCAGTCCCAGTATGCACGAAAGCTGACGGTGTCCAACAGAGGGGCAATTCTCCTGTCGGCTGTCACCCTGGCCTCTGCATTCTCCGGCCTACTCGCCGCAGCCATCATCAGGATCGACGGTCTCGCCAACAAGCCGGGATGGGCGTGGCTTTTCATCTTGGTACGTCTTCTATGAGCGGAATGCCAAGTGTCTCAATCATTTCGGTACAGGAAGGAATTTTCACCATGGGTTTCGGCGGAGCATGCTATCTACTGTTACCCAACACGGTCATGTCTCTTCATTTCCTGACCGAGGCCGACAGACGTCACATAGTACAACAACTCCACGAAGAGGGTACAATCCTGGCTGATGAGCCGGACGAACATCTGAATCTCGTAGAAGTCGGTCGTACCTTCATGCGCCCTCACGTGCTGTTGGTTTCACTCGCCGGCTTTCTCAACGGTGAGCCGCAGATGTCTGGTATTGAGATCGGTACTGATACTCTTGCAGGCGCGACGGTTTCTGGACTTGGATAGTGAGTGTCTTCAGTCGTCCAGTCTAGACCAAGACCCTGACTGTCTCCAGCTTCCTTCCCCTGATATTGACCGGACTAGAATACAACGGCAGGGATGCACAGCTCATGAGTGTTCCTCCTTTCGCTGCGGCCGCCGTGTGTACGTATTTTCCTTCGCTCTCTGGTGTAATTAACTTCAGCTCTCATCGTTCCTCTAGTTGCTATCACCGCGTCGTTCTTCTCGGATCGCTACGGACAGCGCGGCCTCATGATGATTGTGTCTGGCGTTGTAGCCACCCTCGGGTTCGCCATCTTCCTAGGTGGGTGCGAGTTCATGTTGTAATCCTGGATATGACCTCACAGTATGCCGTCTATAGCGTCGTACGCCAATCCTGTGCGATATGCTGCCCTCTTCCTTCTGGTGCCGGCCTCATTCTGCATAGCTCCACCACTGGGCACTTGGGTGGTCAACAATTCTGCCCCATTTGCTCGTCGCGCTACGGCCCTCGCGCTAGTGTCTGGTATGACCAACCTCGGCGCGTTCTTAGCGACATGGTTATTCGGAGTGTCGCGGGCGCCACGCTACACATTTGCAACGATCATGTTGCTCATATTTCAAGTAGTCATTGTGCTCTGCGCAGTAGCTAATCGACTCTGGCTTGCACACGAGAACAGGCGCAAGGAGAAGCTGCGCGAGGCGAGCGGGTTGACGTCGCCACCGGAGCACGGTCCCGACTCCATTATGGAGGTCGGGGACAAGAGCATATGGTACACGTTCGTCCTGTAGAGATCTGCATGAATTGCCCGAATAGATTGCTCTAGACAGACGGCTTCTGGCCCCAGACAACATGGTACTTGATGAAGGCGCCAGGAGTACTGTCCCATTCCTTCTCCATCTCGCGAATTAACTGATCCGCTTCCTCTTCTCCACCCACCAAGCCCAGCCCACCTGCCTTCATCAAGGCACTCTTAAACACCCACGCAGTCTTAATCCACACATCACGCGCATCCAGTCCATCTTGCCCAGCCCAAGCCCCAAGCGGTAGCGACTTGACTTCCTCATGCACGTCTACGAACCCCGTTTCCCGTAGCATGCTCGGAAGTCGATCAGCGCAGTCCACCATGAGCCCCTTCGACTTGAATAGCGTCTCAAACAGCACGCGAAAACGCGCAGTGGCCGGGCCCGCCTTCCACTCGGACAGCTCCCCCAGCTGCACCCAACCCCCAGGTGTGAGGATGCGGTGTATCTCTGACAGCGCGCGCGGCCACTCGGGTCCCTTGAGCGCCACCCCCAGAAGCCTCTGGTTGACGAGAGCGAAGGTGCTCGCCCACTCTTCAGGTAAGTGCAGGACGGACTCTACTCGGAAGTCGACGTTCGCTCGGGACGCCACTCTCTGGTCGTCGAGAGGGAAGGACGATCATCGACATCGATACCTTGCAGAAAGACGGACTCCGGCACGGCCGCGTCGCTCGCAACATCCAGCAGCCACATACCTATGTGTGAGGTGCGATCTCAGTACAAATTTGCAGGTCCTGGAACACTCGGGGAGCGTACCCGAACCGGTGCCGCTATCTAGGATTCTATCGCCCGCGCCGAAGTTGATGGAAGGGAAGAAGAGCCGATTCCCGCATGTCCGCTGCAGAACGCTATACTGCAATGACAGGCTGAAGAGAGGGCTGACATGAGACGAGGCGTCGGTGACTCAGTGCACAACTAGCAAGAGACTCACCGGCCACGTTCCGCTTCGTCAATTCTCAGCAGGTACTGACGGTCAGATTGTTCTGATGACATGTCTGCGTCAACCGCGAGGAAACGATGAAAATCCTCAGACGGCGGGCGTGTGGAGGCACAGGCTTGGAGGTGATAAGCTAGACACAGGCTTTATGTACAATCGGCTCACCGCTGTGACAGCGCGGGAAGTACTTATCAGCCTCCAGCTGAGGCCCCTCGCGCAGAAGGAGTAGAGAAATTGCACAACAATAGCAACCGAACAATTTGCATCAGGAGTAATAAATACAGATGGGTCAGCTGGCATGGCCGAGGCACGCAAAGTCTACTAGTTGGCAGACGTACGGTACACCAAAGGATATACCGGTTACAGTCTTCATAGCAGATGTCCTACGCGCGCTCCGAGACCAAGTCAAGCTCCTTCTCGAACAACTCCTCGGTAGCAGCACGCCTAGGGTGCACGTTAGCCATAGCTCGACGCACGAAACGGGAGAAACACATACCTTATATTGCCCTTTTCCTGTAAACCAGACAAACCGTTGCACGTCAGCCACCATACGACACATTGAACCATGTACCCACCTTCGTACGCGGCAACGTCCCCTTCTCAACCACAAAGACGCGCTTCGGGTCCTCCACCCTCTCATGGATAAACAGCCTTCTGTTGAACTCCGCCGTCCTGTCGACGATCTCCTGCGAGATGCGCTTCTTATCTTCCTCACTCAGCCCGCTCGCCGCGCTCTCGACGATCAGCACGGGGTAGAGGCGTCCAGTCCCGACCATGACCACGTCATGCACGAGGTCCGAGCACAGCTTGCGAACGGTGTCTTCGACGTTCCTATCAGGCCAATGAGTGGAAGCTCAGAAGGTACCGCAAAAAGGACAGAACGCTTACTTCGTGTCACAGAACCCACCGAGGATCTTGATCCAGTCGCCTCCGCGCCCACGGTAGACCCAGCCATCTCCGACCTTCTCGAACAAATCGTTGGTGTGGTAGTATCCGTCTTCTCCGCACATCTCCGGGGGCGGACAGTCATCTGCGGTCGAGGGCACCACGACTTCGTACAACTGTACTCCGTCGGCGCTCTTGTCCTGGTCCTGATACGGAAGGAAAACGGGGTTTGCCCCGGGAATAGGGTACAAGATGGGCGATTCCGTCGTCGACTTCAGCAACGGAGCTGTCTCAGTCGTTCCGTAGGATGTCTACGGGATGTGTGAGCTTGCGTTCGAGAGCACGGAAGAAAGTCACATACCACAATCTTGATACCGTTCGCGTAAGCCCATTCCTCTTCCTCCTTGTGCAATGCCACCCCGGTGTGAATGATCTGATCGATACTCTTTAGAGCGTCCTTCATTTCTGGATCTTGCTGGGCAGAATTGATGAGTCTTCCGAGGAACGTCGCGTACAGCACTACTGTCGAGAGCCTGTGCATGCGGACGATGTTGAGGAACTCCTTGTCCGGGATGTCCATGGACGACGTCTGCACCATACACGCGCCGACATGAATACTACCCAGGAACACTAGAATTGAATCGAGCACAGAGCGGGTCAGACCGGATGGCGTGCACGTTGGACGCTAGGACACCTACAATGGATAGACCCGATGTGCGCGACGTTGCCGAGCGTGTTCATAACAGGCTGTCTGCCATCCGCCGGCCGCACCAAGATGTTCGGCCACTTCCCGCCCACCATCGAGGTGATCATCTTGAAGGTACTAGGAATGATCTTCGGCGTACCCCCAGTCGTGCCCGATGAATGGAAGAGCGCCGCGACGTCGTCCCGCGCCACAGGTGCAACGCTCGCCAAATCCAGGATGAGCTGCTCCGGGGCAGTCGACTGAGACACGAGTCGCGTCATGTCACCATACTCGAGCGTGCGGAAGCGCGGGACGGAGGAGCCATCAGAACGGACATTGGTAACTTGTGCCTCGAAGTTCGGGTCGACGATGAAGATCTTCCCTCCGCTCTTGGCGAGGAGGTCCAGCACGACGGAGGAGTTGCCGAAGTACCCGCTGAAGTACTGCGGGACGTACCCCAGCGCGCAGACAGCG
>WJSG01026386.1:0-16219 GCA_016618145.1 Sanghuangporus lonicericola | reverse complement strand
CGCAGGCAGTCCTTGCCGTCAAAGGCTCCTTCTCCCGATTCTCACACCTCCTCGTGGCGGAGTTCAAACCAGTCCCCGCGGTCAGCTCTACTCCTTCATTGAAACACAGCAGAGGAGAATGCGGGTGCTTCGTCGCATGAACATCGAGTACATCGTACAGTCCTATTTGTGCACCGTGTCGCGCGAAGTAGCAACGAAGTAGAGACCGCGGCACACCCTCGCGGGGTCTCTGCGTTCCGCATTGGGACATGCGGTTCCGGGGTCCTGCGGGTCTGGTTAACGGTCCTTGACGTCGCCATCTCTCCGCTTGCTTTTGCTCCGCCACCAGCTCTCCCAGTCGTCTCCCGCCTCCCATCGCATGGTTGGCTACTTCGCGTTCCCGCCTCCTGGCTTTGCTCCCAAACCGCCATTCTCGACAATCAGTCTCCCAGAGCTCGACTGCCAGGACGCGCACGCGGGGCTGCCACCAATCAACGACGATGCCGCATGGGAAGAGAGCCAGCGGAAGGCTGCGGAGGTGCGGAGGAAGAGACTCGAGCAGGAACGCGCACTCGCGCTGGAGGGCGAGCTCTACTGGGTCAGCATGGGTGGGTCGATACGCGACGTGTACGGACGGAAGGACAAAGCTCGCACAGAAGAGCTCCGCACCGAGGTCCGCATACGCAAGGAAGAGCGCAAACTCCTCGACCGCTGGGACGCGTACGAAACGCGATGGCGCGCCTTGCTCGTTGCTACCACGCCCATAGCCTTCAGTGACATCCCGTGGCCCGTCGACCCTCCGCCAACATGCATCGACGCCTTGACTCCCGACGCCATCGCCGAGTTCCTCTTCGCTCCGCTCCGGGTGCGGGCGAACACCGTCGCTAAGAGGGACCGCATCCGGGCATCTCTGCTACGCTGGCACCCGGACAAGCTGTCTGCTGTGGCCGCTCGCACGATCGAAGAGGACGCGGAGTCCGTCCGTGTAGGCATCAACACGGTCTTCCGTGTCCTCATGGCTCTGCAGGACGCGGAACGGAACCCTCAAGCTCAGGAGGGATAGTCTTGGACACTACGGATTTGGATCGCTCTCGTTGTTCTGCTCTTGCTGGCGCTTGCCGTGCTGACCGTCATGCTCAGATTCCCCATTGTACATTACACCAACCTTCCCAATATACCGTCTTGACAGTCTTCATGCGAGAAGCACCGGCATCAATATCTTGTTGCCGCGACGTGAAGGACAAGGGACCGCTAGTGTCCTTGTGGATGCCGGTCCTTGTTTGTCGCCACTGGGAGACAGTTCTTATTGGTCTATGCGTCCCTGGGACATTCGTCAACACACTCTTCTGTGCCTCTTGGAAAACCAACCACCATTAGCACCTATCGCCAGACTATCGCCCTATGACGTTGCGCTCAATGGTCGGATACTTCGCGTTCCGGAAGCCCTCCACGGGTGGCTCCATACGCGACGTCTATGGCCACAAGGACAAGGCGCGCACTGACCCTGTCCCGCAAGCCCGACGAAAAACTTAGAGCCGTTGAGTGGTATACCGAACACGAGACACGGTGGCTCGTCCCCTTGTCGTCCACGTACCCTTTCGCGTTCGAACCGTGGCCTGTCGCACCTGCCCGGCGACATGACTCCCGGGGCCATCTCGGAGTTCTCCATTGCTCCTCTCCGTGCGTCGACGAATCCGTACGGTGTCGAGGAAGGGCAGGGTCCGAGCTTGCATCCTGCGATTGCATCCTGCGGTAGCATCCTCCAGGGCGATATTGACGACGTGTGGTCGGCTTTTTTGGCGTTCTGAAGGCTCTGAAGGAGATGGATAACTGTGAGCGGAATTATGTATGTGTAGGGGGAACTGAGGGGAACTGTCGCGTTGTGCGTACGCAAAGTAATATATTGTACACAGTCTCTCGAGCGGGCGTGGTTTGCGGGGAGGACGGCCCGGGAGACGCGGGGCGAGTGCGGGGAAAACACATGCGAGTCGCGATCGGGCGACGACTCGCGCGCGTCGAGTTGGTCTTTCACCCCGCCTTCGCATTTGCCCACGCGCATCGCATGCATCTCTGCTGAGGCGACGAGTCTGAGCTGGCACGACAGGGCTTTCACCTTCGCCGGCGACGATGGCCATCCGACTCCCCAACACGGCGGTATTGAACAGCCTCAGTCCCAGGGCACGACGTTCTCTCCTCGTCGCCGTATTCACCTTTCTCCTCCTGCGCGGCCGCATAGCAAGCATTCCGAAGACCGTGCTCTCGAAACTAAAGATTGTTGCGGTGCGTACNGCAAGCATTCCGAAGACCGTGCTCTCGAAACTAAAGATTGTTGCGGTGCGTACTGACGTGACGCAGGAGGAGCTCGCGCAGGCCCTGCAGCAGGTCTATGTCGACGAGCCTGATGGCTCCAAGACCCTGCTCATCCCGTACCAGGGTTCCATATCCAAGGTGCGTCGTGAGCGCATAAGCTAGGACTGCAATACCAAGAGCTTTTAAAGGTTACTATTACTCCTACCCCCACGTCCGTGATTGAGGAGAACACGAAACACTTCCCCCTCGTCCCGGGTTCACACAAACCGAACCTGGACAAGACCTTCCTCCGCCAGCTGATGGCCATCATGCGCATAGCGTTCCCCTCATGGCGCTCCAAGGAGGCTCTCATTCTTGTCATGCACTCGTTCTTCCTGGTGCTGCGGACGGTACTCAGCGTCGGCGTCGCCCGGCTTGACGGGCGTATCGTGCGCGACCTTGTCAGTGCAGATGGCAAGGGATTCCTCAAAGGTCTCGGGCTCTGGTTCCTGCTCGCGATACCCAGCACCTATACCAACTCAATGGTGCGCACTGCCCTTCTCGTTCCACGGCTGTGCACTCTAAGGATCTTCTCAGATTCGACACCTACAAGCCAAGCTATCACTACGAATGCGCACGCGGTTAACGCGCTACACTGACGACCTCTACCTCTCGCCCTCTCCAGACCTGCGCTACTACCGTGCACCCCTGGAAGCCGGACTCGCTGATGTCGACCAGTACATCACCACGGATATTGCGTCCTTCTGCGACGCACTCGCAGGCATTTAGTACGTCGCTCATGCCAGGCCAGTTCGCGTAACTTGAGTTAACCGTTTGCTCCCAGTGGAAACGTGCTCAAGCCATCGTTGGATCTTGTGCTGTTCACCTCGCAGCTCGCCCGATCTTTGGGTGTTCGTGGTACCGTGATGCTCTTTTTGAACTACTACATCACTGCAAAGATCCTCCGCGCCGTTACTCCCGCTTTTGGCCGCTTAGCTGCGGTCGAGGCAAGGTTGGAAGGCGAGTACCGCGCCGGAATGGGCAGAGTCGGGCGCGAGAGCGAGGAGGTCGCGTGAGTGCGGTCTTCGTAGCTCGTATTCAGGGCGTTTGTTGATCAGCTACCACAGGTTCTACGGCGGAGGGCTCCGGGAACGCAGCATCTTGCTGCGTGCATATATGCGCTTGATCAAGCACGTCAACTCGATATACAAGGTGATACATCCGGAGCTGAAGACTGCGCCCGCGCTCGTGCTGACTGGCCGACTTGCAGATTCGGATAGCGTACGAATGGACGGAGGACTTCTTGATCAAGTACCTCTGGAGTGCGGCAGGATACTGTCTTATCTCCATACCGGTATTGTGGACCCGCGTCCGAAACGTCGGCGTGCAGACACAAGGTCCCCGATCGCATGAGAGGCAAAGGCGCGACGACGAAGTCGCCAATCGGACGGAGAGCAAGTGTTCTCTGTCTCCTTTCTTCCGCTCCTTCGCTGACACCTCAAACCCGCAGCATATATCTCCTCCCGCCGTCTCCTCCTGTCCCTCGCGGACGCCGGCGGACGGCTGATGTACGTCTACAAGGACCTGCTCGAGCTCGCCGGCCTCACGACGCGCCTCTACACGCTCCTCTCCACACTGCACAACCTCCCCCATCCGCTCCTCCCGAACGACGCCGACGAGGACAAGGTCGCACTGCACAACGTCGACGTCGGCGTCCCCACGGCGGCCGCCTCGTTCGTCGCGGCCTCCCAGTCGACCTCCGCTGATGATCTTGCCGCGCTCGCCGCTGAGGGCAAGTCGCCGAGCACGGTGCTCGTGAAGGGCCTGTCGTTCGAGCTGCAGGCGGGCGAGCACCTGATGATCACGGGGAGCAACGGGGTGGGCAAGACGGCCATTGCGCGCGTCCTGGCGGGCCTGTGGGCGGCGCAGGGCGGCGGGGAGGTGAGCCGGCCGCATGGGAAGAAGGGGGTCTTCGTCGTGCCGCAGCGCGCGTATATGGTGACCGGGACGCTGCTGGACCAGTGAGTCTTCCTGCCTCTTTCCTGCTTCCAGGTCGCAAGGGCTGAGGTGGACTGGGCATGGCAGGATTATCTACCCGGACGCGTACCCGGACTTTGCGAAGTCGGGACGGACGCTGGACGAGCTGACCGAGATACTGACTGCGGCGAACCTGGCGTACCTGCCGGGACGGGAGGGTGGCTGGAAGACGCGCAAGGAGTGGAGGGACGTCCTCAGCGGCGGCGAGAAGCAGCGGGTGAGTGGTTCTACGCGGGGGTTCGCACGCCGGGGTGGCATGCAGGGCTGATACGACGTGTGTAGATGGCCATGGCACGCGTGTTCTACCATAGACCGAAGTTCGCCATCCTCGACGGTAAGTGCCGCACTGAGAGATGAGGCAAAAGCCCCATCCGCTGACCGAGCTTTGACGTCCCTGTCCGCAGAGTGCACGAGCGCAGTGTCGAGCGACGTCGAGGGCCGCATGTACGAGCACGCAAAGTCGCTCGGGATCACCCTCATCACCATCTCCCTCCGGTACGTCAGGGTCTCTTCCTCTCCTACCCTCCTCCGCAGCTCCTGGCTGACCTCTCCCCACGCACCACAGCCCCGCCCTCATGCGCTACCACACGCAGCTCCTCACGATCGCGGGCGACGGCACCGGCCGGTGGGCGCTGAAGCGGATAGGGACGGCGGAGGAGCGCATGGACCTGGATCGCGAGATCGTCTCGCTTGAGAACAGGCTCGCGGAGGTCGAGAAGTGGGAGCGGCGCGTGGGGGAGCTCGAGCGGCTGCTCAGCGTGCAGGAGCTCTAGTCTCGTGGATGTCAATGTCATTGTGATCATCCGAGACTGCTTGCTCATGTCGGCCCGGACGGACTTGTGGATGCGGATGTACTAGTAGTACTTACTATATATTGTATACATAGTGCTCTTTAGGATGGATGGTGTCGGTCAGCTGTCAGCTCGATGGTGTCGGTCAGCTGTGGTGTCGGTCAGCTCGATGTTAACGTTGCAGGGGGGATTGCCCGGCGGACGTTCTGGGTATCACCCGGTAAGTACCGCACATGTACATGTACGGATCTCTGATCGTGAGGAGTCGGTTGTTCAGGTCGTTGATCGATAGACCGACCCCTATATCGCGGCTCGCCACACTCTCTCTCCACGACCACGACAAGGTCAAAGTCAAGTCTCGGATCTCAATGTTTCACGTTCAACTACCAACGTCTTGCAACGTTCCACATCCAGAGGTGTCGAACATTGAATTTGTCGCAGGTTCAAGTCCACGTTGTGGCCGATCCTGGGAGTGCCATCAATACTTTGCCAGCTGGCAGCGCTCGTTCACAATCCTCCATATGGTGCGTGTCCCTATTGGTCTTCATATCCCTGGTTTTTCCCTGCATATACAGAGTGCTAAATCTATGTAATCAGGTGTAATGAGATTGTATAGATCGGTTGATATATTGACGACGTCTCCCTGAGTCGCCGGGCTGTAAGTTTCAACAGCCTGGTTGTTAACGGTCCAACCCCTCCCTCGGTCCTCCTACTAGACACAGGCGAGACGCGGGTATAGCCCTCGACGTTCAACGCCTTATGCCAGCCACGGCTATCACAGCTTGGCAGCAGGGACGGCCTCCTCGGAGTACGCGAGGACGTCTAACTTGAAGAAGCGTTCGCGCGGCAGCCAGGTCATCGCGGACCGCTTGTACGGGAAGTCGAAGATCTGCGGGCAGGCCAGTCAGCATACGTGTCGCCTCGGCGTGCGCCCGGGGCCGCAGCAAAGGGTGGATGTGGGTGCCCGAGTGCTCACCGTGTTCACGTTCATGCCGACCGCCTCGGACAGGACGATGACCTGCTTGTTGCTCGCCTTCGGCTCGCCAATTACGCGGGTTGTGCGCGAGTCCTGAAGGAAGAGGCAGTGGTGGATTGCGGAGAACCACGCTTTTGCTGTGCGGTCAATGGGTCAGCACCACGACTAGTCCGCGCCGGCCCACAGAAGGCCAGGGACACCGGAGAAAGAGATGACGCACATCTGTTGAGTCCGCGGAACTTCTGCTCGCCGACGAGGACGTGCAGCCCTCGGTCGTAGTCCCACGCACCGCCCGGTACGTACGGCGCAACGTGGTTCTCCTAGATTCAGGATGTTGATACGCGTTACAGGACACTCGGAGTCAGCACAACTTCTTCTGTGGGTGCCGGGCGCACGCACCTTGATGTACACGAGCTCGGCGTAGCCCATGAGCTCCCCGTCCCAGCTCATCATCACCGGGAGTACGGCCGGGTCCGCGATGAGCTCGCGGAGGTACTTGCGGTGCTTCTCGATGGGCCCGCGCTCGCCCCAGCCGCGGTTGACATGGTCGGAGTTGTGCCAGCGGTGGAAGGTGGCGAGGTGCTCGGAGACCTCGTCGTCGCCGTCGCCGCCGAGGTCGACGCAGGTGAACTCGAGCATCTGCCCGATGTTCGGCCAGAACTTGCGGTACACGACCTCGCCCGGGCGCGGTTTCGGGGGCCGCAGCGGGTGCGCGGCGATGACGAGCGGCGTGCGCGTGAAGCTCTGGGTGTACGGGAACGGTGCCCCTGCGATGAAGGCGGCGTGCCCGCGCAGCCAGCCGCGCGTGTGGAAGTTCACTGTGCCGGCGCCCTGCCAGAATGTTTCACGGAGGAGGAAGAGCTCGGGATCGCGTGCGCTCGAGGTGTCGCCTAGCAGGGTGTGGCGCTTTCTGGCTAGCCCGGAATGGAGCAGGTACGTTTCGAGTTCGGCTGCGTTTGCGATCGCGGGCGAGAGGACGGCGGGGACGTTCTCCTGCACGTGGTGGAGCGTGTGGAGGACGTACAGGACTCCCCAGAAATCCGCGATGCTGATGCTCGTGGACGCGCCTGCTTGGACCGCTGATGGTGGGAGAAGCTCAAGCAGCGGGAACTTGGGTACGTGGTCCGCGGCGTTTTCGAAGGGCGTGCCAATGGCCGAGATGACGAGAGCGAGAGACCGGGGAAGCGTACGGTATGCGCTCACAACCGTGCCTCCGATTGCGACCTTCGTGGTGTCTCCGGACTCCTGGACTTCGGCGGGTGCATCGTCGGGGAGCACTAGGATGCGCCTCCACGCGCTGCTGCTGCTGGCCATGGCTTCTGCTGCTTCTGCTGGGCCGATGCGCGGTATGGTTGTGGTCGAAGCAGGGAAGTGTGTGTACTCTACACTATGTACTATCTGATAAGATAGCAATCATCCTTCCATCACGACCGTGAGATAAGATCATGGGCGCTCGCACCACTACGCACGTTAGTGGATTGGCTAACTTCCTGCCACCACGACGGCGAAGAGAGAAGACGGTGAGTCGGAGTACTTGGTAGCTAATCATAATGAGATTACTGACGCGTGGAGGGGATGCCAGGCATGCTACAAGCCGTATGATTCAATTCAAGCTAGCCCGTAGAGTTGCAATGGCACTCCTCAGGGTCAGTAACCAGGACTTCCTCGCGCCTCCAAGTCAGCGATCATATATATAGGTGAGTGGTATCCTCTCCAGTGCGTAATTTCTCAGATACAGAACAGCTTGCTCAAACCCACCCTACGCGACTTTACCAGTCATATGCCAGTACTTACCAAATCACAGTCACGAAGTTTCGCATCTGAGAATGCGCACAATCTGCGATTCAAGCGATAGCTGCCGCGACATTGGCGCATCGTGTCAAGCCCTTGCCGTGACGCTGCTGTCACATAGAGACCGGGGCCGCTGGCCGGAGGTCCCTGGATCTTCTGATGGGTTGCACGCGGGAGAGATCGCAGGAGCCAAACGCCTGGGGAACGCGATCTGACCGGCGTCTTGAGGGAGCAATTGGATGGACGAGAAGAGCAGAACCAGATCCTGCCCGCCCATGCGAGCTTCGCTTTCACGCGCCCACTCCGCTGCCTATAACCCTGGCCCACTCGCCCTCCAGCCATCTCCCCTGGTCTCCTCCGCGCCCACCCTGCTTCTCTCACTCACCCCGCCCACGGCTGGGCACCAGCGCCCTCCTGATGCTGGAAAGCGTGCTCTCCTCGGGGGCGTACGCCATAATCGTCAGCGACGCCGTGGAGATCGTTCTCTTCGGTACGTATCCCCAGGCTTTCCGCACCGGAAGACAGGCTCATCCATTCCTCCGTCGCACCTCGTCACGCCACGCACCGCACAGGCGTATACACGATCTTCTTCGCGTTTGCTCTCATTATCCTCACGATCTACAAGAAGCCCCTCCCCGTCGACGTCGGCATGTGTCTCACCACATGCGTTCTGTATCTCCTTTGCATGGCGGTGAGTGATTTGGTCATGCATGCCCGCCTTCGGCTCAACAATCTTCGACTCGCAGCATTGTAGCGCGATTACGACGGACAGACACACGACCTTCACGGTATGTATCAGTCTATAGGCTCAAGCATAATGCCAATGACATGCTCAACCCTCCTACCCTCTGTAGTCCGGCTGGCCGATCCCGAGCGGCCGCGAGATGAGCGGTCTGCTCCGTGTCGTTGACATCCTCTATAAGACTTGCGCCTTCTTCTCACAGCTCATCATGGTGCGTTCGGGTCCATGACATTGCTGCCACTCTCCGTTCGCCCTGACATTATTATACTACTTCCCCTCTTATATTCGTGCCACTGATGAGTTCTCTGATAGATACACCGTTGCTGGGCAGTGTGGGATTGTAGGCCTACCATCGTGTTCCTCCCGCTAATGATGGCCATCGCCGGCTTCGGTACGTCATCCCGTTACCGTAAATCTCTGCGGATACGCACTGAGAACTGCCGCAACACTAACCCCGTTTGACCGCCGCAGTGTGCGCCGTACTAGGTCCGGCCCGGCTCTCTACCTCGGACTTCGTCTCGCCCTTTGTCGCGCCGCGCATCCAGGCACTCGACGTGTCGTTCTGCGTCCTCTCGCTCCTGGTCTTTGCGCTTGTGACGTACCTCATAATCCTGCGCCTGTGGCGCGTCTCTGCGCCGGTTCGGAACGTCAAGTCTATGGAGTCGCTCATCTGGTCTCTCGTCGGCGCATGCATCGAAGCGGGTGCGCTCCTCGTCCTCGCGCAGCTCTCAGTCGCCATCTTACTCGTCCTGGACCACCCTGCGATCATCATTGCGGAGAGCATTGCAACTCAGATTTACGTACGTGCTCATCCCATCCCGCTTTGATCTAGCTGCGCTCCGTAGCTTGTTTCCTGTTCCCCCCCTGCCGCCTAACCTTTCTCTCCTACTATTGCACCCCGCGTTCCTGAGCGGTTATCTGCGTGTGGTTTGCATCTTGCATTCGATTGTGACCGGGCGCTCGTACGACGTACTCACTCACATTTCTTGCTCTTCTAGGGCATTGCGCCGACGATGATGATCATCCGCCTTGGCCTCAATCTCCTCCCGCGTGGCCGTCGATTCGACTCGACTTCGCCGCAGTTCAGCACCTTCCTCGGCACCTTCTACACCGCGGAGACGGACGAAGTAGAGGACGCAGACATCGAGCTCGCGGAGTCCTCCGTGGAGAGCGGCGGCGTTGAGAAGCCTGCATAGCGCGTCGCTATCAGGTCACATATAATCGGCACCAGCGCGCTGATTGGTCGCGTCCCGCGGCCAATTGCCCGCCGCACGACATGCCCTCGACGGCTTCGGGAAGTGGACATGCCATGTACAAGCGGTCCGGCATGTTCGCCACGGAAGTCATCTCTGCCGAACGGTGGTGCTGCGCTTGCCACCTGCGGACTACGGTGATGGACCCACTCTGCCTGGGCGCATCTCGCACCAGTGCTTGCGAAGAGTGTGTTACCTCCGTAGGGGTTGCAGGTGTTGGACATCGGTCGCCGCCGACAGCGGATCGTTGTTACACTTCCGATAATGCCGTTGGAAGTGAGCGCGCTGTCGCAGGAGATCTGTCGTTCTTAAACGCGCACTCCGTCGGGACGACATGAAGCCAACGTCTGTCGAGTGCGATGGACAGTTGGGTAGTCCTTCAACTTCTTCAAGCTTCGGGGAGAGCAGATCCCGAGGCGTATGACGACCGGGAATATCATACTACTTAGTAACGTACAGATCTCTCCTCTTTTGCGCATGTTGCTGTCGGATTGCTGTCATGTTATGCATCTTCTTCCAAATGTATCTCTAGGTTATGTCGCTCGCTCGCTGATTTCGCATCCCACATTGTACTTGTACAGCGCGCATTATCAGCACTGTACATGTACCAGCTCTGACGGAATATGATGCCCATGACCGTATCCAGCGAAGCAGCCTTTAGGGCGACATTAGCCTGTAGTAGGTCACCGCACGTTGGTACAACCCCGCAAAGACTTGTGTAGCGGATACACTGACAGAGGAACGGCTCTGATTGAGTCGAGACCGAGTCACCTTCAGCCATAAGTCCCAGTGAGAGTAGCTCGGTTTTCCAACGTTTGGTAAGGTTTGCGCAGGTTCTCTTCAAGTTTTCGGACGTTCTGTCAAGTTCAGCGGCGCGTAACCCTCGCGAATGTTCCTAATCCGGGATGCGTCGAACCCGATCTGGCCAACGTCGACGTCGTAAATTGACCCGGTCCTATTGTGAGTTCGTCTACGATACCGCATATAAGCAAGCCTATAATATCCGCCACGTCCACGGCAGACTTACTTGTAGAATGGTGCGATGACACAGATGGTAATTGCAGCTGCGCATGCGTCTCTCTCGTCTCGCTGCGTTCGCACTCAAATATGTTGCCTTACGTCATCCACTGCTCGTCTCAGGACGTACTTAGACGCGTCCGAAATCCCTGTGCATGCAGTGTCTCTTCTCTTCGTACGACCACCATCCTCCCCGGCTGCCGTGCACTACCCTCTGGCCGCCTTGCGAAAACAACGCGCATACATGCGGCGAGCAGCCTCAGGCTCGTTTCCCTTCACCAACGGCCCGCCAACTCACACTCTCGCCTCGCCTCCGTGCTCGCGCATACAATGACCAGTACGTACGTGCGTCACTCGCTGCATGTCCATTGAAATATTGACACCATGCGCTCAACTAGACCTCCATGATGCGAGCCGTTCAGAGTACGCAGCCTTGTGCTGCTCGGCTTGGCCTCGGGTGCGACCTTAGGTGAGTGGTCGCCGTATGGACCGTGGCGGGCGCGCAGGTACGGTGTGCGCACTCGCCGGACCTGCAAGGCGCGGCGTTGCGTATGAGAGATTGTGTCAGGTACGTGTCGGCTAGGTTCGAGCGCAGTTGGCAGGCTAGGACGGGAGGGGCGGGCAGCGGGCAGCGGGCAGCGGGCAGCGGGCAGCGGGCAGCGGGCATGTCGCGACTTGCGCAGGCGGACAATGGATGGGAGCGCGTCGCGCCGGGATTCGGGCAGTGGGAGCGGGCGAGGAACCCAGGGGAATCGACGGAGATCGACGGAGAACTGATTTGGAGGTTCCGAACGTTTATGAATGTATTCCTTGTTCCCAAAACTATCCGGAATGCCTGCAATCGTTAGAGATCCCTACAAAACGCAAATATATGTTCCCTCCGGCCAATATTTGTTTGCCCTGGATTTCGGCCGTTTGCTCTCGTTCCGGTGGAGCAAAACCGTCCAAAACTTTGCAAAACCGAGCTACTCTCACTGGGCATAAGTCCCAGGGCGACATTCAACCCGTCATCCGGCCCGACCTCCACTTTTCACTGCCTTACGAAAGTACTTCGCACTATCTGGCACGCTCAGAGCTCTCATGCATACGTACCATGAAGCACGACATCGATCCCAGCCTCCTCAAAGCTAGCGGCGAGTCTATATGTCGCAATTCTGTAGAGCTCTTGAGCACGCGGCCCGGCCCTCCCTTCTATCCGCGAACCGCTACATCTTGGGACACTCACTGGTGCCGTGTCCACGCCTTGTTCCCAGACTATCTCTGCATAAACCTACGTCGTACTCGCGAGGCTTGAAGTCCACTACATCGAGCGCTGCTGCTGCTAAGATGTCGTTCCCGAGCAAGATCCAGGCTATTGGCATCAACAAGACGGGCGACTTCGACGTCATCGAGAAACTCGAGCTGCCCTTCCCACAGCCCGCGCCCGGGAACGTCCTTGTCAAGGTGTGTCGCGAGGTGCAACTCTCCTCGACGAGGGACACGCCTGCTAACCCGTATACACGCGTGTAGGTCCACTACGCAGGGGTGAACTTCATCGATACATACTTCCGGTGCGCGCATCCGTCCCAGATGTACCTCCCGAGCTAATCGCGAATTCGCTGCCCTCGCCTCAGGAAGGGCCTCTACCCGATCAACAGCTTCCCCAGCGCACTCGGGTCGGAGGCCGCGGGGGAGATCGTCGCGCTCCCTACAGACGAGAAGGTGCTGAACGACGAGGAATTCAAGCTGCGCAAGTTCGCGGTGGGCGGGAAGGCTGCCGTGGTACGTCCCCCGTCGCACCTGCTCCCTCTACCGCCATAGAACCCACCCTCACCGGAACACGTTCGTTTGCTGCACTGGTAAGTAGTATGGTCAGGGTGCATTCGCAGAGTACGTCAGTGTGCCATGGGCCAAGGTCTTCCCCCTCCCTGATGGCGTCTCCACCAAGACTGCCGCCGCCGCACTGACCCAAGGTGCGCGTCCAGTCTACTTATCGGACATTCCCCGCGTTCCTCCGCTTCTCGGTGCTGATGCAGGAGCACAGGCGCCACTGCGCTGACGTTTATCACTGAGGCGTACAACGTGCAGAAGGGCGACACGATCCTCGTGCACACCGTCGCGGGTGGGCTGGGCCTGCTCTTCGCGCAGCTCATCAAGGCGCGCGGCGCGACGGTCATCGGCACGACGAGCACCCCGGAGAAGGCGGAGATCGCGAAGGCGCACGGTGCTGACCACGTCATCCTGTACAAGCAAGAGGACACCGTGCAGCGCGTGCTCGAGCTCACAAACGGCGAGGGCGTGCATGCGATCTTCGATGGTGTCGGGAAAGATACGTGCGTGTTGAAAAGCTTCTCAGTTCATAAGGAATGAAGTGAGGTAAGACAGAAAGGGGACTGATTTTCGTGTGTTGTATGCAGGTTCGAGGCGGACTTCAAGATGATTCGCAGGAAGGGCACGATCGTGTCCGTCGGGAACGCCTCTGGGGCCGTCCCGCCTTTCCCGCCACTCAAGCTCGTCGAGAAGAACGTCCGTCTCCTTCGCCCGACGTGCGTATCCTGTTTCCCGAGTTAATCTCGCGGACCTTCCTCACGAGTCACTCTGGTGCACAGGATGGGCAATTACGTCTACACTCCCGAGGAGGGACGGACCTACAGCACGGAGCTATGGCGACTCATCGCAGACGGAACGCTCAAGATCAGGATCCACGCCGAGTATCCGTTCACGGCGGAGGGCGTGCAGCAGGCGCAGAAGGACCTTGTGGGCGGGAAAACCGTCGGAAAGCTGGTCCACAAGGTCGCTGAGCCTTGATTGTGTACGCAAGGAAGGAAGTAGGATCTCGAGAGTGTAAGTTACTGTTGTACGATGCTTGGATTACCGTCAGCACGACAATGTGAAGAGATCTTCCGATACATGCTTGATTTGTATGACTACAACCGGGACGTGTGGACTTTGCTCTAATGATACAGCTACTGTGCTGTGCTTGCGTTATACAGATCGTTGTTTACTAGTCCCAGATCGGGCTAGGGTCCAATACAGGAGACCAGCTCACGCCGCATCTTCCCAATCGTCCGGGACATCCTGAGGGCTCAAGAGTTGTGTGGGGGGAAGCGGAGCAGGTGCTGCCAAGGGAGCTGTGCGCACAGGAGCAGGCGAGGGCACAGAGCGCACGGGAGTCTTGGCCCTGTCAGGCGCAGACCCCCAAGAACTTGGTGCTGGACTTGCTGACTGGGGCGGACGAGCAACAACGGAGGTCCACCCTCTTCCAGTCGAAGAGCCCGCGACGGCTTGCGAGACAGGCGCCGGCGAGGCCCGTGAGGATGCGGGGCGGGACAGTGGCTGCAACCCCGGACCCGGGGAACGCAGATCTGCTAGTTTACCTAGGCCGCCGCTGGACCCCTGACCGATGGCTGCCGAGAGAGTGGGGTTGGGGACGCGAGAATCAATGCGTCGGATGAGCTGCACACTGCGATGGGGTTCTTGGTCGACCAACTGTGTGTCCATCCGGTAGATAGCGGCCAGATCGTGCACGAACTTGCGCTTCTGCTCAGGCATGTGAGGCAGTATCTGACTCTTCTTGTCGGACGAAAGGAAGCTGTGTGGTGGCTGCATGTCAGCGGCATATTCCCAGCGAGTACAGGGATTGGTGCGTACTCAGAGAAGCTCTTCTCGACGATACCACAGAACTTCGTATTAGCCCGGGCAAATCCAAGAAGCTCATCGTTATAGGTGACCTGCTGGACACGGTCGCGGTCGGGGTTGATACCGAGGGCCTCAGCCAAACGTGCGTTTCGTTTCGCTATCGCGCACTCGTTCGAGCACTTCAGTTGTTGACTGCCTTCGCGGCCCGCTGGGTTGCTGGCAGAGCGTCCGCAAGAGACAGATTGACGCAAACGGCCACATGAACATGTGATGGTGACGATGGAGCGGCAGGGTTCGGACTCATCGCACGACGCAGGTGCATGGCAGGGAAGGGTGCAAGGATGCAGCGCAGGTAGACTACGTTGTAGAAGTGTTGATCAGTACATGAGCGTTCCCGTGTGCGGTTGGAAGGACATACCAAAGTTTGCGAGGCTTGCCGCAAGTGGCATGGCAAGCGCCGCAAGCATCTCCGTGGCATAATCGCTCACAGTGGTGGAAGCCACATGATAGCAATCTGCAGACACGCAAGGATAATCGAACCAGTCAGCAAACAATATCGACAGTCACTCTAGACCTGACACTTACTTGCCACACGTCGTACCACAGGACACCTTCTCCTGCGAGCAGCGCACGTTGTCAACCATCTTCTTTCCACAAGCGCACTGCTTGCTCGTTAGGAACGGACAAGGCGGGCACCGGATGGGGTCTTCGTGACATGCGTGTTGTGTCTTCGGATGACCACACGGCGGTGGCGGACGGGAACACGGATATCCGCACGCGATCCTCGTTCCGCAAGGGATCGGCGGATCAAGGACAGTACGGCCACAATGACAGACCATCTACGATGTCGTCAGCAAGCCGGACCATAGGCAGCACTGACAAGACGACGGCGTACCTCTTCGAAAGAGCTCCTGAGACAGGGCGGACAGGCACCGCGGTGGTCCCGCTCCTCGCAGTAGTGGTTTCCGCAGCTCAATGGCTTCCCGCAGACCAAATCACACTCATGCACTCCTGCTTGATCCACCAAAGCAACGTCAGCACCCGCTCGCTTCTTTCCCTTGCCCTTGGCCAGGCCGGCAAGCGAAGCCATGGGGCAGCAGAGCCGGGTGCACTGATGGCGCCCACAGGCCCTGAGGGCACCACAAGGGCGCTCGCAGAGGATCTCCGTGTCGGGACCACTCTCCCCGCGAGCTCGCGCTCTAGCACGGGCTTGGTCTTCCGAACAACGAATCTGCGTGGTGGTGGAACCGCACCGGCATGGGCGGACGAGCATGACAGAGCACGGAGGACAAGGACCCGTATGACACTTCGCCAAGCAGACGTGCTCGCATCCATCGAGTGGCTTCATGCAGGTAGACTGGCAAGTCGGGATAGGATCGGTACAAGAGACACGGATCAGGAGTGTGCCCGGAGGGAAGAAGGGAGCGGAATCGGGCACGAGAGGATGCTTGCCGCATGGACAGTGAGTGACGAGCGATGGCGAGTTGGGGCAGGGAGGGGGAGTGAGTGAGGGTGGATGGCACGACTTCTTGCAATGATGGATGCCGCAGTCGAACGGCCTGCAGGTCGAGATCAGTATATGCGCAATTTCGACCACGAAGATTTTGGGAACATACCTCTCGCAGGTCGTCTCACAAGCAAACCGTCCAACCCACTGATCCATGGCCTCGTTCTGGTACACCACACAGTCCTTCGGCTCGCCTTCGCCACAACCCAGCTCTTTCTC
>WJSG01026380.1:0-14497 GCA_016618145.1 Sanghuangporus lonicericola | reverse complement strand
GGAGATGACATGTTGCTTTCGAGGATAGGATCTGTTGGTGTGTTTCTACTCACCAATTGCCCTCTTTATATGCTTATCCTTGATCAACGTGCCGGCTCTCGGACGTAACCACCTCGTTCGAGAGGCCGAAGTTGGAAGCCGTAACGCCGCGTCATACGCTGACGCGGAAGGATGACCACACCGCCACTACTTTCGACGTAAAGTTCTGAGTCGCAATGCAATGTGGGTTGGTGCTTACGGTGTCCATCCAGCCCGATCGGCGTATACTCCTCACTGACTAGGGGTAAGTAAGGGTAAGTACTCCGATGCCGTACTCTAGCGCTTTAGCTTCTAGGAACTGTGTGGTTTGTAATCAACAACTCTCCGCGGGGGACCGCACGTACGGCGCACTGGCACTCGTGGGATCGATTCTATTATAGACGATGTGTTCTATAGCAAGGGTGCTTTCTGGTGCTTTCACTGCTTTGCAAACATCAGAATGCAAAACTGAACCTATGCACATTGCAAATCCTCCCCGAAGAGCATGGATCGAAAGACTAACACTTACATACCTGTGAATTGTAGAGGAATGCGCCTAAACCTGGCAGATGGAAGAACTCTGAACGCACACCGAGGGCCCTGCTCAATGTGAATCGGGCGATGGATCAGCGGAGTTTCACGGCGGATAGTGAATACTTCGCCTAGAAATGGCAACTTAAACGCCCGGAGTGGCAACTCATTTGTTTTTTTTTTTTTTTTTTTTTTTTAGTGGAGTGCTTAATGTCTTGAACCGCATTGGTCCCCATAGGGGCTTATGGTACAGTTCGCGGCTGATGAGTATCAGCCAGACGCACTAGGCAGCATGAACACGGAACTGGCCCTTGGTCATGCTGCAATAAATATACGTTCTATCCACTACGAGGAAATGCTCTTACGCACGCTGTGTGGGACTCAAGCTCAGGCGGTGAGGGATAAGCATGGGTTTACCCCATGCATTTCCCTCACCTCCCTCGCTTTATACCCACTAAAACCCCGCTGTCACCCACCCATCTCAGTGGGAGTTCATTCGCTCTATCAATAATTGGCAGCCATATTCGCGCGACTTCCTGCGGTTTCAGCGCCCTTTTGCCTCTTGCTCTCACCGCCGTCCTCCTGTCGAGAGTCAGGCGAGATTCCAAGGTTGCGTAGAAGCGGTTTGTAATTTCGTTTTCCGTGAAATCAGCTCCGTCGTTCTGAATAACCCTTTCACACCGCAGTTTCCATATCAAATATACAGTCTCGGTGCATAAGATGCACCATAGGTTCTCCGTTTCAGTCATCCGCTTCCCATCGTTGGACTTGAAGACAGCGCAGGCTGCTCCGAAAACAGATCCCCAGGTCGGTTGTTTCCATTCCGCTCCGGTATGGGACCATAGGTGCTCTAGAAGCTCCCATATCTTCTCCTGCCCTTTTGCTTGGCACTCCATTAGCACATGGGTCATCGTGTCACGCTCGCCGCATCTTGCGCACGTCGCGCGTCGTTGAAGTTCGTCCGACATGTTGGGGCGGAGCCAGTGTGACCCCAGCATGAAACCATCGTGGATAGCCATCCATGCGAATTGCGAGGCTTGTCTAGAGACATGCTTTGATCTCAGGGAACGCCATATCATTGTGTCGTAGACGTGGATTCCGAAAGCGCCGTAGATTCCGCTCGATATGCGGTCCATGTTAGCGACTGTTCTGGGCCTCGGTTCCGTGCATAAGTCGCGCTGTACTCGAATTGCTCGATAGGCGAGTTTCTGCGTCATGGCTTGCAGTTTTGCACCTGTGAGGCGGAGACGAGGCGGCACGGCAATTGAGACGTAGTCTCCAGTCGGTTTCTCCGCACCTATCGCCGCAAGTTTGTCCGCGGCCTCGTTCCCTTCGTGACCGTCATGACCCTTAACCCACTTGAAACAGGTGTGAGCAGTTCTCGCGCGGAGCTTCGCGATGAGCGTTTTGGTCAGGCATGCATTCTTTTGGAGGATGTACCCAGTGTCTTCGTGATGCTGGCGCCATGTCGAGATCGAGCTCATTGTTGTTCTCGAGTCGGTCACTTGTATTAGGCGCATCCGGGTATTGGCAGACGAGGACGCGGTGAGTGTGGCGACTATCTCGCCCGTCTGATTTGTCTGGCTCAGCCAGAGCGGGAGGCGTAGACTGAGGTTTAGCTGGTGGTTTTCCCCGGCATATACGCCTGCGCCGGCCCTAGCGTCTCGTTCTCCGTTCCCGGTACAGGATCCGTCTGTTGCAAGAGTTATCTCGGAGCCATCCTCGTTGAGTTGCATAGCTATGGTCTCCGTCGGGACTTCGCCCGGGCCTGTGAAGATTCTGAAGGCTTGCCCGATGTCACCATAGGTCGTGATGCGCCTATCAAAGGGCACGAGTTCCTTATCCAGGTTCTCGCTTGCAAGGTTCTTCATTACGTCGTTTTCGTAGTCTTCCGGCTGCGTACGCCTAGGATCCCATCGTCCTGGGAGGGTATTCAGGATGTCCCTTGCTCGGACGGCACAGAGGTGCGGGTTATGGCATCCTGCATGTATCCGTGCTGACTCACACGGTAGGCATTCGCAGGTGGCTCTCGCCCTATGGTCATTGTGGCTTAGGATTTCTGCTAGTACCGTGAAGTCGCCGACGGTTTCCGCCTTATGCTGCATCGTCAGGCAGGTGAGTAGTTTCGATGGGCAAGTCAGGCGTCCCAGGCGAGCTCTGTCGGCCTGTACGTGATCCCACATTGGCATTGCTTTTAGGATCTGCTTAGAGAAAGCAAGGCCTTCAAGCCGAACGCCATACTTGTTCGCCGCATTCATGATCCCCTGCAGTTCAGGCGGTAAGCCCTTTGCTCGTGGCTTCCAATTCTGCAGGAAGGGATTCACACGGAAATGAGCCTCTCTAGGCCGGCATCCTTTAGTAACGTAGGCCGCTAGGAGGTCGTCCGCAAGGAAAGCCCACGTAGGTCGGTCGTGGCTAAAGTCCAGGTAGGCTTTGAGCCACATGATGTCAATCGCCTCACTCCGGGTTTTCAGGTCCAGCATCCCCAGACCTCCGAGTTCGATTGGGAGGCATACATGTTCGAGGCTCACCGGTGTGTTGTGCCGGTCGTTCCACAGATAACCGCGTATGATCTTATTCAGTCTCGCAACCACGACATCCGGCATGCGTTGCACAGTGGTGAAAAACTGCGTCATACCGCCAACGATCATCTGTACTACATGCTTCTTGCCATGCAGGGTCGCATGGCCTGCTTTCCATCTCTCGATCGCGTGCATGAGCGGTTTCTTCATCGCTACGATCTTCGTGAGTACCAGGGTCCATATATCTACCTGGCTGACGCCATTCCCAAAGAACGCCCCGAGGATTCTGACCGCTTCGCCCTGCTGCGCTACATGGACCCCTTGTGGGTAGTTACCCCAGGCTCCGGTAAGCTTATATGTATCAGCCATTTCGTTGCGGAAGTCAGGGGTACCCAGCGGGATAATTTCCGTTTTGCTCATATTGAAACGCGCCTTAGCAGCTGAGCACCATGTGTCCAAGACCGCCTGCAGCACGTTGAAATCGTCGTGACATGACAGATACACCGTGGTGTCGTCCGCAAACAGAACGGCTTTGAGGGATTCATTCGATCGGGGTATGTTGAAACCGGCAATATCCGATTTCCTGATCATCGCAGATAGGGGTTCTATTGCGAGGTCGAAAAGCAGGCAGGACAGTGGGTCGCCTTGCCTGACGCCTCTATAGACGCGGTACGGCTTACTTAGAATCCCGTTGATCATTATTGATGTTTCTGCGTGGCTGTATAGCGATTGTACTAGACGAATGAAAGAGTTCGGGACTCCGAATTTCTCGAGTACCCTCCACAGGTAGTCGTGTGCCACCTTGTCGTACGCTTTCTCCTGGTCCAAGGCAACTATAGCTCCATTTTCCTCGTTCGCTTCAGCCCAGTAAGTCATCATTCGCGCGAGCTGCGTGTGATTCTGAATTTTCCTGCCAGGCACAAAGCCCGCCTGGGCGCGGTGTATAATGCATGGTGCTACACCCGCCAGTCTCACAGCAAGTGCTTTACTCAGAAGTTTATAGTCCGTATTGAGCAGGGTGATGGGTCTATAGTTTACTACTCTGGTCCTTTCTCCCTTTTCCTTATAGATGGGGGCTATCCATCCTCGTGCAAGGGAGGTCTGTGTATCGACGCCGTACGTCCTTGTATCTTCAAAAGCCGCGGTCAGGAGCCTGATCACATCGAACTTCGTGCGCTCGGGGAAACGTGAGTCCTCAGTATTCCTAGCGTGGAGCGCTTTCCATAGTTCGAAAGGGATCCCATCTAGTCCCGGCGCCGTGCCGCTCTTCGCGTAGCGCAGGGACATCTCGCACTCTTCGTATGTGAAATGGCTGTCAAGTACCTCCGCCTGATTATCCGTTACTGCTGCGTCCAGGCTCTCCAGGGCTTTCCTGATGTCGTGCTCGCGCTCCGCTGCTGGCTTCGACCCTGGGTCGTCGTGCTGTATCTTCATGTGGTGATCTCTTGCCATAGCAGCCATTCGGACCGAGTTGGTCTCGTATATCTTTTCCCCAGCGACGCCCAGGCTGCCCTCGATTTCGAAGGAGTTGATAATATCGCGCGGAGCACATTCGCGATGAAGCTTTGACCAGTACTTGGTCGGGCGGTCGCCAAAGAGTCGGTGAGTGGCACGAGAGTTCTGCTGTTGTTGCTTGAATCTTCGTTGCTTTAGCTGACGAACCTGAGTCGTCAGCGCTGCTGCTTCTGCCAGTTTAGACTCTTCAGGGAGGGCACGGTTAGCCTTGAGTTTTCGCAGGGCTAATTCGCTCTCTCGTATCTCGGCCAGTAGTTTGGGTACGACTTCCCGCTCACGGGTTCGTGCTATCTTCATCATGTCCGTCTTGAACCTGTGCAGGATTCTCTGCGCATTGCACACCTCTGATCTAGTTCCTGTCTGCTCTAGGTCATCCAGCTCACGTATGGCCGCAATACCCCTGGCCTTGATGCTCCGCGTGAGTTTCTTGTCCTTGATGAGTTTCAGCGGAAAGAGAGGGCGTCCGGAGCCCACGATGGGCGCATTTTCGGAGGTGAGTTGGACCAGTACCAGACAGTGGTCAGTCCTGACTCCCGCCTCGCAGATCCGCCATTCTCGTGCTCCGTCAAAGACATTCGGGGTAACGTAGATCCTGTCTAGTCGGGAGAATACTGCGTCGCAGCCCGAACCTCGGTGGAACGTATATTCTCGCGTGTTAGGGTACGTTACCCTCCAGCCGTCGGCCAGCATGAGGTCGAGTGTGCATTTGAGGTCGTCGAGCGCAATAATGGATTGGTCCGGACCTTCCCCGACAGGCAATCGATCGATACTGTCCTCGACATTATTGAAATCCCCCGCCATCAGTTGCGGTCGGGGGCATTCGGGGTGATCCTCGTAGTATCTTCGAACGTCTGTAAAGAATTGCTTCCGCTCGCTGACACCGTTTGAGGTCGGGGCATATACACACAGGACCGTGCGTTTATCTCCGCCGGGACCCTTGAAGGTCACTTGGATTGCTCTCCCCGGGATAATGACTGTCGCGACTGCGTCGGAGGGGTTCAGGTAGCGGCAGTTCAATACTATCGCTACCCCCTCGCGCTGAGTCGGTGCATCCGGATTCTCAGAGTGGAAGATCTTGATCCTCCGTGCAAACATTTTATGGATGGCGGCCTTCCGCTCGTCCGTGAGGTGAGTCTCTTGCATTAGCAATATACCTATCCGTTGTTCTGACATTATCCGGTATACGCGACCCCATTTATTGTCTTGGTGGTCGCGTATAAGGTTCCCGTACCCGTTGATGTTTAGGGAGGCCACCTGGAGAGCAGTCCTGCGTTCGTTCTCCGACTCGCGTCTTCCAGTTCTCGTCGACCGGGCAGAAACGGACGGGCTTGTGTGCCCTGGCCGCGAGGCGTCTGCGGGCGTTGCTCTTGCTGTTCCATTCATTCTCTGGGTAGTCTCGTCGTAGCGTCTATATCTATCTCCTCCTATCGTGGGTCTCTCGTTCTGTGGACCTGTGCTTCTGTTTTCGTCGTCGTGCTCATTGGATGGGTGGCGAGCACCAACGCCTGTCCCTCCTCGCACGTCGACGAAGCGTGTATAACCAGTACCGATGCATTCAGCCGTTTGTGTTATGTTGGGTGTGATGTGTGGGTTCGTAGCTGCGTAGTCAGTCAAGATACAGCCATGCGCTTGACTCGAGACGGGATTCCCTCCGTCATGGGTGGCGTTGTCGGTTAGGAACGTGGCATACCATCCCCGACTTTAGCATAGCTGGGTCCGCCCTCGTCTAAATAGACCAACCCTTCAACGCGCCCCAAGAGCTTTCCTGCTCTCGTGAGAGACAGTAGATGTGGGCTCTCGGGGGACTCCGTTCGAGAGAAACTTCCAGCTCGGCTGACCACCTGCCCAGCTTTCCGTTTCACGGCCCATGTTGTCCAGTCGTCACACTGGTATGGGGTCAGTTACCGGTATGTGCCTTAGCAAGGGAGAGACTCCTCTTGCTCGTTAGTTAGTTGCGGCTTAGATCGGGGGACTCGTCCTTCTCCAAATCCTGCGTGAAAGGGCGTGGAAACGTTCCGCGCCCTTACTGCGTTGTTGGCCAAGAAATACATCAGAAACGTTACAAGGGTCGTACATGCGTCGTAGTATCGTAGTCATGAGGTCCTGCGGGTCGTGCTTATCGTGCCTCGCATCCTGGCAGGCCACGTCCGTCTGAGGGCGCGTGCGTGCTCACGTCTGCTCACATTTGCCGCGTCATCTAGTAGTTCCTGCCTCCTCCGCGTCCTGCGCCCCGCCCGTGACCACGCTTGTTACCGTCGCGCGACGAGTTGCCGCGACCTCCTCTGCCGCTGCGATCGTTCCAGTCGTCGCGGTTATCGCGGTCAGTGCGTTCGCGTCTGTCGCGTCTGTCTCGGCGGTTGCGGTCATTGCGGTCGGGGCCTCGACGGTTCGGGGTATCTTGGTGCGGCCGTCCTCCACGAAGGTCGCGAGCTGGACCGCGTCCCGAGCCTCGACCTGGCCCGTCGTGGCCATATCTGTGCGGGGGAGTGGTGTAGTGGTGGTCGGTGCTTCCGTTTCGCTCGCCAAAGACGCCTTCGCCCGGGAGCGGTCCGTTCCATCCGCGGATACGCGGGAAAGGGCACAAGTGCGCGGGGTGCGCGACACTTGTACATCCGGGACACAGGGCCACGCGTCGGACGCGTCCCGTACCAATGGCGAAGCTACGATACCTGCGAGCGCGCATGTCTGCCACCCACCTGCGCCATTCCAGGATATCCCTCGTCGGTGAGCGAATGTAGGCGTTCGCCACATAATTCCCGTTTCCGAGCTGGACGACTTCGACGCGCAGTGAGCCGATGATCTCGTTGAAAGCGCGCCCGAGGGGCCAGCCCGCGAAGCTCGGGTTCGCGCTAATCATGTCGACGATCCATGCGCGCATTGAGTCCTCCATGAGGACGCGCATTACTGCCGCTTGGATCTTCTGCATGTCGCCTCGCAGGAAACCTTCGAGTGTGAATAGCCAGCTTTGCATCGGGGTAGTCCTGGGTGCCGTGATGAAGGAGATCGTGTTGAAAGACCATGTACCTCGCGCGAGTGCCGCCGTGGTACCGCGCGGTGTGAGGCGGCGAATGGCCCAGATGCTTGGTAAGTTCCGTAGCCGGCGGTTGGCTCTGTCCTCGATCTCGGGTGGGACGACGTCGAAATCGACTTCTCCGGTGATCTGCTCGAAAGCCCACCTCAAGGCGTCCGCGACTCTTCGGTTGAGTGCGTCATCCTCGGAGTATCGGTAGTTGTAGGGCTGGACTAGGACGTCTTCGTTGGGTGCGTCGCTCCAGATCTCGCGCACCCAATCGATCGCCATGCCTCTCAGTGACGTTTCGGGATCGTCGTGATGAATGGTTGGGAAGCCTTCGTCGGGGATGGGCGTGGGCGTGGTATTGTCGTGGGGGGCGTCCAGTCGAAGCACCGATGGGAGAATCTCACCATCTTCTCCTTGTCCCCAGATACGCTCTTCGTCGCGTTCCCAGCCCTCGTCCGCGTCGCGTTGGTCGCGCGTCTCAACCGACCCCGAGAACTCATCCTCCTCGTCGTTCGCCAGCCACTGTTGGGCGTTGCAGGCCTCCTGCCGCTCCTGGCTCGCACGTAGCTCGTCGCACGAGGGTTGGTGGTCACTATAGTTCTGGCGATGTTCGCGCGGCGTCCATGACGAGGCGTCCCGGTCGCTCGTGCGCATCTCCAATCTCCTGTCCGTGAGGTAGTCCGCCGCGCGCGTGTTCGGAAGCGGGAGGAATTCGGAGTGTGCACGCCATCTTGGCCCGGATGTATTGCCGCGTGTTCTCGCTCCGCCCGTCTCGCCGCCCACAGGGCCAGAGCCGTCGTTGTACTCCACTCTCCTTGTCGATGAGTCGAGGTTGTCGGAAGGGCGAGACGCGTGCAGATGCGTCGAGAGTTCTCTAGCGTCGCCGTAGTTTGTGTAGCGTTCATCCCGGCCTCCGTTCGAGCGCGATGGGCCAGCGCCGTCGGTCTGCGTCTCTCGTCGTCGGGAGTGAGCGGCCCAGCCGCCTGCGCGGTCTTGGAACGACTGGAGGCTGTCCTGCCTCGCGCGCGCGATCTCGTCTTCGTTCCATAGCTCCTCGAGCATCGGCTGAGGAGTCGGAGCCGGAACCGGGTCCTCAAGGTCTGCTGACGTTGCTCGACCTTTCCCTTTTCCCTTCCTGATATGCGACGCTGACTGATCGTCTTCGTCGTCCGCAGTCGCGTCGATATCCATCTCGTTCGCCGTGCTTCCTAGAGCCTCATTCTGCGAGTCATGTGCGTGCTCGTGGCCAGCGTCGTTCGCGAGTAGCGGGGGCGGCGCTCGACCACTGTAGGCGGGGACGCGGGCTCTCTGCGATATCGGGGTTCCAGGGGCGCGCGACAGACGATCGCGCATCAGTTGCTGCGTTCGTCGTTCGGCTGGGAGCGGTGCGTCGGGGATGGCAGGAGTCGACGAGGCTGGTGGGGAGAAGAGCTGACTGCTTGTCGGGGCGTCAAGTCGTTCCTCGAAACCGTCTTGATCATCAGCCCAGCGGTCGGTGGTGCTCGTGGCGGGCAGGAGTGGAGCCGCTCCTCCGTAGGCAGGGACACGGTTCCTCTGCGCCGTCTGAGTGTCAGGGGCGCGCGATAGTTGACGGCGCATCTGCTGCAGCGCGCGCTGACGAGTAGAGGGAGGCGCGTGGAGAGTAGCTGGTGCGGACGACGTTAGCAGGAGAGAAAGCTGATTGCCAGCGCGAGCATTCATCAGCTTACCATCAGTCTCCTGGTCGTCTGCCCAGGGGTTGAGATGCGTGAGTGGCACGCCTGGCAGCCCGCTATCTTGGCGCATCAGAGGTGTTGAGCCAGCTGGCCGGGGACGCGCCGCGCTGCGCTGCTCCCCTTCTGGGTCCGGGGTCCCCGCAAAGGATCTCTTCGTCCTCGCGCTAGTGCCGTGCTGAGGGGACGGTGCTCGGACTTGCTGGGAGGGTCGCGCGTCGAGGGTCGTACTCTGGAGGACGCTGACCACGGTGCCATGTCTAGTCGTGTTCGCAGGCTGTGAGTTACTCGTCGCATTCTGAGTGGGATCCAGGAAGGCCGGTGGTGTCGCGAAATGGCTGAAATAGTCGCAGTTTTCATCGCCGGCTGAGAGCGTGCGTTCCGAGGCCGTTTCTGGGGCCGCAGGAGGGTCGCTGGCTAGGGGCAGGGCGCGTTGAGTCAGCCGTCGCTCGGTCTCCATCGCAGTGCTCGTGGGCGTTGGGAGGCCAAGCCCCGGCGGCATCGACCTCGTCGTGTCGTTCTGAAGAGTGCCGTCTCTGCCGTCCCTCGCCGCGTCGTCGAGCGTCGCATGGCCGACTTGGAGTGTGGGAGGCGCTGGGACAGCACGGCGGAGAGCCGCGTCAGCGCAGCGCGCAGCACGGAGTCCAGCCGCTCTAACTGTGGGGGAGAGGGTGGCCGTCGACTCCACTGACGTGTCCCAGCTGGTGTCTATGGGTGGGGAGTTGGGGACGCCTGGGCCCGCTGGGGCGTCGCCTCTGGCTGCGTCATCAAGGATAGGGCGGGAGCGCGTATTAGAGGACTCGAGTCGGGCCTTGCAGCTCGGTTAGAGCATGGCGGCAGCATAGCGCCATAACGCTCACCTGGGAGTTGCGGGCGTGCTCGTTCGACGCTAAGTCGATGCTATCCACGGCAACCATTGCCGACGCCGAGCGTCCTCCGGCGACGGCAGCGTGCGCCGAGCTGCTCCTGGTGCGCAAGTCAAGCTGGGTCGCAGGCGGCGGCGACGGGGTGGCATTCAGGGTGTTCGGGGTGGATAGCTCGCTGCCCGGGGAGACGGAGGCAGGGAGCGGTTGGATGACGGCTACTATGCCGTCGTTTTGGGCCATCGTGAAGGCTGGTGCAGGGGTGTCGAAGACCCAGACGTTGGAGCCGCCTGGTGTGGTGACGCCAGTGCCGGCGAAACCGTTGATCTGCGGGTGGTTCTGGGGATAAGACATGGTAGCTAGAGTTGCGGCGGTGGGCAGCAGTGCGGAGTGCGGTAGGACGTTCGATGGGAGGAGACGAGCCTGGGGCGGGGACAGTGCAGTGACCGACTTACTTACCCTCTCGCCATGCCTCGCTGTGTCTCTTCTTCCCATCCTGACCTCCTCGATGCTCGCCTTCTCGAGACCTCCGCTCGTCGCGCATCCAGTGCAAAAGCAGCGCGTAGCATGCTTTGGACATCGCCTGCGCCTGGCATCGTGGTTGTCTTGCCGTTGCAGGTTTGAGGGCGTTTGTGCCGACTGGATGAGAAGGGTAGACTGCCGTATGTAGCAGAGGAGGATGGTGTTTCAGCGCGGATTGTACGTCAGAGCTTCTCTGTGTGCGGGCGCTTGTACTTGCGCCGCCACGTCGCCTTCTCACGCTGTCGTCGCCGTTCTCTTCGTCCCGACTCATGCCGCCCGCCCGCCAACTCCTCCTGGTACTCTGTCGCCCCGCGCAGGTGAGTGATTCAGCCAGAGTTCGAGCGTACGTTGGGCCGCCGCATAGGGGAGCAGCGCGGGGAGGGGTCCAGTCCTGCAGCAGGACTTTACGTCAAGTCTTCTCGTGTGTGGCGGGCAGCGCGTCGTTGTCGGCTCGAGGGTTGGGCCTCCTGTTTAAGGTACGTGCGTCTCCCTGTCAAAAGCTTAACTTTGATCCCTCTTCCGTGGGTTCCGGTTACTACTCAAGCAGAAGATGTCGAAGCTTGCACCCGGCAGCTCGCCTCAGGGCAGCTTGCATCCTTCCTCAGAGGTTGTTACCGCGAGGTTCGTCTCATTACAGGGCAGTTTCTCGGCGCTCGTGCAGCGTGTATGAGGTGCGTCAGCTATCTACTCGCGTCGTGAGTATTGAGGTGGGTCTTGCTTCCGCGCACTGTGGTGAGGGCTCGGGAGAAGCTTCATGCTCCTTCCATACGTCAAAACACGGCCAACGTCGCAGTGTCCTCCGCCGTCCCCGTCGTGCGGGATCGGCGCGTATCGCGCCATTCCAAGGAGCTCGCAGTTTCGCCAGCTCCGTAGAGTCTGTCGTGGCTCCGATAATGCAGTTGTGTTGCGCCATACGGTCGGCCGCATGGTCGACTCTGCCAGAGCGTGCCTCTGAGTCGTCCTCTGGCTGCGCCGTCCGCCCGTATCGTGCTGTCTTCCTCTTCGCGTCTGCAGCGTTTGTCGTGGCGGACGATGCTCTCGTATTCAGCTTAGCTAGCCTTTAACATCACGTTGTCATTTGTTAGCTAATCATGCTGCGTAATTAGATTCGTAAATCCTGCCGGAAGTTCCAGCAGATCTCGCCGAGACACTCACGCCACACCGGCATCGGTCTAATACATGTGAGTAAGCCAAGTCCAGCTTTAAAAGCGTCCGGGTGGGGAGGCTCGCCGTCAGTCCACCCTGCCGTCTTCACCCTCCATCCCTGATGTCCGCACTCGTGAGGGAACAGCAGCTCAATCTCCCGGACCTTGTTACTCCTGCACACGTTCGCCACCGTCGCTCTACCCGTACCATCGTCCGCTCTCCATACGCTGGTTACTGTTCCAGTAACGTGCGGGTCGTAGGTGTCGTACTCATTGGTTGGGACGTTCGGTACGCAGTAGGTTATCGGGGCTATTGCAAGGAGTCTGACCCGTCGTCCTACAGTGATGGGCTCATCTGGGCAGATCGCAAGTCTATACGAATGGCAGAGATCTTTACGTTTCCCCCTGGGAGCAGAGTTCGTGTGCCCTACTGTTAAGACCGTGCGCGCCGGGACGAAGTCCGGTGGAAGTCCGGACGGAGTTACGGAGTTACGAAGTCCGGAACGAGACGCGCTGAGGGTGAAGACTTCGGCGAAGCTATTGATCAACGCCTTGAGGATCCACGAAGGTCTTCAATTTAAGACAGGCAAGAGAACCGGGGTTTATACCGGAGCAAGCAACGAGTAAGAAGATAAGCAAGAGATAATACCAAGCCAGAGAGAAGTCAAGCCAGAGGTAAGAAGTCAAGCAGAAGCCGGAGGTCGGAGGTCGGAGGTCGGAGGTCAGAATTCCGGTCGGAAGGATCGGACGTTGAGAGAGAGCGAACAGAATAGATTGAGCTCAGAGTCGTAACGGGGAGTGTAACGAGATATCAGAACTGAAGTCTAAGCGTGGCTACGGGAAGGCTTATATAGTAAAGTCCGAAAGTCCGGAGAGGAGTAGCCAAGACATAGGTAAGGAGGTACGGAACCGGAGTCAGGCGGAAGCAAATGATCAGCCAATACAAAGTATAGTAAGATCGAATGAAGGGCGGATACAATCGAAGGATCGAATGAAGGGCGGATACAATCGAAGGATCGAATGAACGGAGTCTGATCACGGAGGCGGATGCAAGCGGAAGCAGATGGTCCGGAGTCCGGGTCAAGTAAGAAGACGATAAGGGGTGAAGTGATCGAGAATAGTATCACAGGTAAGAACGAACCGGAGGATCGGAGTCCGAGGTAGGTCCGGACCGGAGTTGGTGCCTTGTGGGCATGGAATGTAACACCTACCCATTTGGCAATGAGGAGGAGTGAGGTCGGGCGGGGGCAGGCGGGGATACGCAGTGGGGGGTCTTGGCGGTGTGCACAGCGTGTTTCAGCTGGGCTAGTCTGGGTGGTGGCGTAGTTGCCAGCGCGTGTTGGTCGCATGGCACTATGCGCGCGTGGGGTTGGGTTGTTATTTTAAGAGGCCTTCTAAAATTGGGCATAAATCATTTAAACCGACGACTTTACTGCGTCTAGAAAGGCGTCCTACACCGCGCGTGACAGCAAGACTTCGCTTCAGGTGCTTGCAGGCTTCTGGAGAGACTGGTTTCCTGGTTTCTGGAGAGACCGTCTGCTCAGTTGGCAGTGTCCTCCTTGAGACAGGTGTGGACGTGGACGTGGACGTGGACGTGGACGTGGACGTGGACGGGGACGTGGACGGGGACGTGGACGGGGACGGGGACGGGGACGGGGACGGGGACGGGGACGGGGACGTGGACGTGGACGTGGACGTGGACGGGGACGTGGACGGGGACGGGGACGGGGACGGGGACGGGGACGGGGACGTGGACGTGGACGTGGACGTGGAGGAGGCCCTGGTATACTCCCACTCATCCCGCTCTCTCCCAGGGTCATGCCGTGGGCTGTTGAGCATGATGGGCCGCAGCCTAACTTGTTCGGTCACCTGACCGTGCGAGGGTGATTTCCTATTGCAGGTGCCAGGGAGTATGAAAGAGGCAGCCTCGGGCGTTCTGCGGCATCGCACCGGTGGTTGAGGTCACGTGACTCAGTACCGCTGAAAACCGCTCTAGTTCGTATGTCTGCACAGGCAGAACCCTGTGGCAGGGTTTAGCGGGTCGGACCACTTGCCGCACGCGGCAGGCGCCAGAGGCCGTGGTAGCGGGCATAGGCGCGCAGTGCGCACGGGCCATCTCGTCTTGCTGGCAGTTGGTAGCTGCAGCATCAGACACGATGCCGTTTGCTCCCCGTCCCCACCATGAAGGTCCAGGGGTTGATGTTGGGAGGGTGGCTCGAGAGCCAGTCTTATCTCCAGTCATATGAGACCGAGTTCAGTAGCCCGAAGGCTCGGAGGTTCGTTCCTCAGGCAGAAGCCTCATGGCTCGTGGCACACGTGTAGGGTATCTTGAGGGCGCATAGGCCGTGCATCTCGTTAGGAAGCTGTCGTAGCATGAGCCGAGCGTTGAGAAAGCCCCGGTATGGCTGCTCCTAGGAGCCAGGGACCGTGGGAGAACACACCGTGATGGTCAGTGGCAACTCATTCCAATACCATACGTCACTTCCGTTTCAAAGTCGACGGGAACCGAGTCATCTCATCGCTGCTACGACATCTATGACCGCTTCTTGCTCCTGTTTGTGATGCGTACTCGGTCCGGGAAAGGCTCGAAGCCTCTATTGGTTGATGGCGGCGTCGAGCAGCGACGGAAATGAAGACAGGGATCCTGTCA
>WJSG01026377.1:0-14831 GCA_016618145.1 Sanghuangporus lonicericola | reverse complement strand
CGCCCGGTGTTTCAATTTGCGAACACGCACGGCGAAGACCTCCCGTCGTGCGCAGCAGCGCTGTGGAGAACCCTCTTTGATGCACGGAAGGGAAGGTATCAAGGCGCGATATATATTGCCTGAAGGCGCACGGGACAGCAGCTTTCCTCGCTTTCTCGCCCCTTCCCTCGACACGCATACACACGAGCCGTCTGTCCTTCCCTGCGATTCTACTGCTACTGCCATGTTCGCGAACACCAAGCTCGTTATCCTCTCCCTGGCACTCATGTACAGCGGTGTCCTTGCGCAATCGAGCGCTTCCACGGTGGACACCACGCTCTCGACCGTAACAAGTGCGTACTCTGGATTCATCATCCCCCTTTCAAACCTCATCGCTCAATTCGCTTTGCTGCGCACACAGGCTCCGACTCCTCGACCGATTCGTCGGGGGCGACCACCACCGACCCCGCGGGAGCGACGTCGTCAAACGTCAGCGTCACCGACACCGACGTCTCCGTGTCCTCGTCGGAGACGGTGACAGAGACGACGAGCAGCGGGATCACCTTCACGGACACCTCGTCCGCGGCGACTACCACCGGCGCGGGCTCGAAGACGACGAGCGTCGGGACCGTGCTGAGCCCGACCGGGTCGGGTACGGGGGGTGCGACGGATTCGGGGGCGGGGACGGGTGGCACGGGCACGGGCACGGGCGCCCCCACGGGCACTGGAACGGGTCTGAACAACGCTGCCGCGCCTCTCTCGATGCCGCCGTTCGGCGCCATGGGCGTTGCGCTGCTGGGTGTCCTTGCAGGTGCGGGTGCGGCTTTGTGAGATGGGTTTGGGTCACGGTGTCGGATGGATACGGTGGACGGGGGTTTAGACGAGGACGGACTTTCCGGGTGTGTTGTGTGTACGGGGTGGACTTCGCATGTTGTGAGCCGTATACTCGGACTGGACAATGAACTGTGCTACATGTATACCACGCTAATGTGAGGCTGTTTTCAGAGCTCCTTGTCGTCGTCCAGCGTATGCTTGAACTTGTAGCAACAAGTGATACTTACTTACTGAGGTAAGTACTAGTACTGTTATCAGATAAGATGACTGCCAACGGGGGCGCTTGCGCGCTTCCCGATTCCGGCCGACGCGTCGCGTGCGGCGTCGCGCTGCCCGAGCCCAACGTCTTGCCCTCCTCGTTCATGCCACCGACACCATCATCATCATTCCCTATGAACGTGAACCCGGACTTGTACTCTTGGACAAACGAAGCTAGAGTTGCAATGTGCGAATAAGACCCATTGCAGTCGGAGGAACGACCGGATGAGTCCATATATATGTGAAGCAGAAGACCGAGGCAGCAGTCACGCTGAACACTGCGACCTCGAGACTGATTGGTCCAGCTGTCCATTATTGCGTTGCGGACTGGTGAGCTTCCTTTGGAGACATCTGGGCAAAGGTACGAACGCAGCTGTACGATCGAAATGTGTACTGCTAACGGGCGAGTAGCGGGAAGCTGGTCGGAGTGGCAAGAAATGGCTGCGAACCCCGCGATTTGTAGCACCGGGTCTTGAGGTGAGTGCACAGTACCCTCTGATCTTCGCGTACACGGNTCTTGAGGTGAGTGCACAGTACCCTCTGATCTTCGCGTACACGGCCCATACAACGTCTGACACGGGCACAGGCCGTTCGTTTGTCCGCACGCCCTAGGCCTGTCCTGTCGTGGGCGTCATCCTAATCATACCTCCCCCAATCACGTCGTGAACGACGCATATCTTCCTGCGTGGGTGACACCTAGGCTTCCCGCCCGTTTCTGTCCACAGCGGATCCGATCGAGGCCGCTAACGGCGCGACAACACGCGGAGCAGAAGACGGACGCAGTCATGCTGAAAGCTGCGACCAGCATCCTGCGACGCGAGCCTGGTTATCCGCACTGGTTCCGCCGCTATCGAACGTCCAACATGAGAAGAGCTGTCATATCGCACAATTTCGGTTTCCCTGGCCTTTGAACGAGTCTCTTCAAGCTGCGCTCCGGCGGTGAGCATTGTTTGGAGCCGTCTGGGCAAACGTGAGGCACGCCGCTGTATGTCCGAAGTGTCTAATGCTAACGGGCGGGGATCGGCGGGAAGCTGGTCGGAGGTGGCGCGTCGTGGCAAGACATGACTGCGAACCCCGCGATATATAGCACCCGGTCGGTGTCTTGAGGTGAGTGCACAGTGTCCTCACGTACACCGGCCCCTGCAACGTCTGACACGGTCACGGGCCAGTCGTTTGTCCGCACGCCCTAGGCCTAATCGTACCTCTCCCCATCACGTCGTGAACGACGCATAATTCTCTCCGTGGGACGAACCCAGACTTTCTCTTCGATCTTCTCCATAGCGGATTGGGGCGCCTTAGCTGTGAAGAGCTTCCATACCGCGCGACATCGGTTGGACTTCGCGGCCCTTTGTCAATCGGAGGTCTTCTTGTGCCTCGGCGAGGCCCCGGAACGGATTGCTCAAGCTGTCGACTGTTGCGCTGCTGCACGACCAGCTTCCTTCGGAGACACCTGGGCAAAGGTACGAACGCCGCTGCGTCTCCGGAGTGTGTGCTGCTAACGGGCGAGCATCCAGAAGCGCGGCAACCGATGGTTGTGAACATCGCGCTCCATGTTCTGGTGAGTGCGATGATATTCCCATTTTGGGCCCGTAGAATATCTGACATGGAGACAGGCCGTTCGTCTGTAGCACACCCTGTCGAACACATCACGACCATCCGGGTTCCTCCGCATTATCTGACACGTAAACCACGACGATGCGTATCTTCCTACCCTCTCAGGCCCGAGGGCGTTCCTCAGGGACGGACGGACGGACGGGCTCTATCAACGCGAGGGAACAACCGGCTTAGTCCAGCAGCGAATAGGAACGATGAACGCCATCTCATGGGAGTCTATCTGACAGTCTGTACGCGCAGTGGGACCCAGTATGTCCGCATGGGCTCGTCGACGAACCACATCAGCCCCGTTCGCCCTGGTCGAGTGCTCGAGATCCCGCCCTGGATATTGAATTTTGCGCGGACGTGCGCCGTGGAAGTCAAGGTCAAGGTACGGGGTGCCTGCAGACTGAGCGCGGTCTGGGACGTGCTGACCCGCGGGCGCATCCAGGTCCCTGCGTGTTTCTGTTCCTGTTCATGTCGTGAGCGTCAACTCAATCATACCTCCCTCCATCACGTCCTGCGTGGGGTCGTACCCAGACCTTCGCCTGATCCCGCGCGCACTGGACTGGGGCGCTCTAGCGGTAGGAGGCAACGGGTAAGTACGTCTACTAGCGAATAGGAACGATTGGACATCTTCTCATGGGAGTCTATCAGACAGACTGTGCGCAGTGGGGCCCAGTGTGTCCGCATGGGCTCGTCGCCGGGCCACGGTTACTCCGCTCGCCCTGGCCGACTGCTCGAGATCAGTCCGCGATGTGCTGCTTTCGCTATAGCTCGTGAGGGTGCATACTATTGGCCGCGAGGTGATGGTGGGCCGCGCCTCGGTCCCCGCAAAGCTCTGCGAGTCCGCTTTGGACCTCCAGCCATGCACCCGGTCGCTGGCTCAGCGCAGCGCTTCTTGCCTTCCGACAAGCAAACGCAGTCGTTTGCCCATGTGGTTCCTCTCTGCTTCGGTCTCGCGCCGGACGCGTGCAGGGGCAGCCTGTCGACGAGCACCACAAGCGGACATGAACGGCAATTGTACTGCCTTGCACACATTGTCACGTTCACGGCCGCTCTATGGTCGCTCGAGCCAGGTAGCTGGGGGATCGCAGTCTCCGTGAACATCGCCGGTCGCTGTCGATCAGGCTTTCATGCCCGTCGCGGAACTTGCATACCTGGTCATTACCAGGAGAGGCAGGTCGACGTCGGTTTGGCCACCCCTCACGAACCTTCTATGGAACCAGCTACAATATAGAGCCCACTGGAGATCCAACGTCGTGAGTCCGCTTCGTGCTTTCATGGTTTTCGATTCAGTGCGCTGTACTTACGACATCACAGCCGGGTTGCAATTGTCACAGTTTGTCCGGATGTATGTACGTGGGTCTCCCGAGCCATCGGCCCACCGTCCGGACGCTTCGACGCGTGGTTCAGTCGCGCTGCCGGTGCGTGTACGAGGCACAGATGTCATCAAAGATCCGGAGTTCGAGATCATGTTCGACGTGCGACTGCTCGTATGTATGGGGAACTTGGACGTGTCAATCCATCTCTCGGGACAGGAAGACGCGCCCTAGTGCCGCTGTATCCAGGGGAGAAGATATGGATCAGAAGATGCTAGCTCGTGGAGGTTCTTCCGCACGCACGCCGAAGACGAGAGCGCCACTGCGAGGCTTCGAGGCTTCGAATAGCCAGCCTCTTGCCGCAGCTTCCATCCTCTGGATATTCTAGTACGTACTGTACGTCTCGCCCCATCGAGTCCAGGTCGTCCGAAGCTGATGCAATTTGCTACTCAGTAGGGACGTTCAGCCTATGGTATACTTCCCAGATGATCCGGGAAGCACGTATAACGTTCGCTGGTCAGAACGCAGAGCATCCCTTCGAGCAAGTTCGGTCTCGGCTGCGCTGAGTGGTCCGCCAGTACGTACGCAGAGGTGGCGGCTCAACCTTACTGCGGTCCAGACCAACAAGGCCCGACGAGAGCGCTGGGCTGGAACGCTCCATTCCAGTTCCCAATGCAGTGTTCGATCGCACGGTGGCGCACGAACATACATTCTCGTCCGTTCAGTGCAGTTCGCAGTCTTCGTCTTTGCCAGCGCAATCTCCGTGCACGGACCGTGGTGCACCTGGGAACACGCCCGTACGACTGACGGCACCAGCGCTGACAGGATTCGTGCACCAGAAGCGCACGAATCGGCCGTCGATCGCTGGGTGCGCCGCAACATTGCCGCGAGAGGGGCTTGCGCCTTGCAGTCGGTGCCCCCCGAAGGACGCGTGCAGTTTGCCACCGTGTCGCCTGCGGAGATTTCCAGGGTTGCGATCGAGCCCAGCGGCAGTGTTGGTATGTATCCCAGGTGAGGCCGAGCCACTCGCGACTCCGCCCACAACGTTCGCCTCCCCGCGCCTCGCGTGTCAGCCTCCTCTCCAGCTTTCCTCCTCCCACTTTCTGCTCCCCAGCAACCCCCTACTCGGCTCGGCCCTTCCGTATCTCGATTGCAGCCAGTTGCAGTTTGTTCGTTCTGGGTGTTGCCGTGTTCACACATGCCGTGGCCTGTCCTCCCGCATCCGCCGCAGCCGTCATTTTCGGCAACGCCTGCACGCATCCCGCACCGTCGTGACGACTCCGACGGGTGTGTGGCGTCGAGCTCTGTTCAAAACAATGGTACGATGTACCCCGCTTCTTCGAGCACCAGTCATCCTGCCACCGACGTCGTCCCCTTTTCCCCATCTTCGTACCAACATCCGCGCATCGCCGCGCCCGAGCGGATCCTCGGCTGCGCGTCTGCTCCCGCCACCCCTCACACTCCTGGGATGTACTTCCCCGACCCTGATTCTGTCTCGCCCGCCACGCTCTCTCCCCGACCGCACGAACGTATGTCCATCCCCATCGCCTTCGCGCAAGCGAAGCTCGACGCTTTCCCGGTCGTCGACATGGAAGCAGACAGACTTGCACGCGCCTGCGGGCTTGATCCTACATCGATCTACTGGTCAGAACCTCCTTCGTCACTCGGTCCCGGGGGATCCAACAAATCAGCCCCTCATGACACCGATGCAGGCGCAAGCACACCTTGGGCTGCTCGTCCCCGTGCACGCTCTGTCCGCATCCCTCAGCGCACGTCAGCCTCCCAAGGCCCGCCATCTCGACCGCGGTCAGCCTCGCAGCCCGCGTCTATCCCTGTCTTCTCCCCAGCCAGCCCGCGTCCCGTTCTGCGATCACTCAGGGAGATCTTGGACGAGGAGGGCGTGCAGCTCGATGGCTGCCTTGACGTGCAACACGTTGTTGAGCGGTGGCGGCGCGTTGCAAGTGAGCGCGGTCTAGATCCTGAAGCCTGTTCTCAGGGTATTGGCGCTGTTCCTTCCAGTACGTACTTCCTCGCAGTTTATGCACGATGTGCGCAGAAGAAGCACGAGGGACGCAAACGCTGACCGTTTCTCGCAGAAACTTTTGGCGCGCCCGTCAGCGTGGCTGTCAAGTGCGGCTCGATGGCGACTGTGATGGGGGGCTTTCAGCATCGCATTCCTTGGGTCGTGTTCGCATGCATAGAGGAACTGAATCGAACAGGTACGTGGTTGAACTCAGGTCGTCTTTCTCCGTTCAATGTCGCTCATCTGTGTTCGCGTGTCTCGGACGACAGGTATCTATCAGCCAGGCCTGTTTCGTGCTGTGCCTCATCGCACCCGTCTGTCGCTGCTTGTCCAGAGCTTCGACCTACCTCTGCAGACATCGTCTTCGTCAAAGTTCTCTCCGGAGGGGCCCATATGTCCTCTGCTCGTCAGCCCAACCCCGTCAGTCAGTCGCTCGTCACTGCGCACGGAGTCCATGGCAGACATCTGTGCGCTCCTGAAGAGCTACCTTACTGAGCTTCCCGAACCTCTTCTCGACGAAAACATCTCTATCGCGCTATACCAGTTCTGCGTTCACCCGTCAATCGTTCGCGAGCGATTAGAATTCGAGTCCACGCTCCCTCAAGAACCCTCGGCTGACGGAGGATACTTCACCCCGGTTGGCGGCCACGCGTCCACCACGCCGCAACATAAAACTTCGCCCCATTCACTTCCTGCGGCGCTGTTGACGCCCAGCGAGCGACGTGCCGCTGAGCTTCTCGCTGAGTCTTCGCAGATTCTCATCGCGCAGCACCTCCTCCGCCTCGCCCCGCCACCGATGTGCTCTTTGTTTTCTTACCTCGTCGGCTTCTTCACCCAACTCCCTCTCTCCCCGGACAACGGGCTGACGCTCGAAGACGTATCCCGCATGTTCGGCCGCGTGCTTTCTGGCGACTCGACTGCGTCTAGGCGACACTCCGTGCTCATGTGGCTCCTCGAGCGCTGGGCTCGCATCTCCGAAGGCCTGTTCGACATTGCTGTGTCGAAAGACGGGGACGAGGAGGAGGCGGAGAGCACCCCACAGGCTCCTTTCGCCTTGTTCTCGCCACCGGTCCCGGCCATCTTCACGCTGTCGACGGAGAACATCGTGTCCGCATCGGCACTCTACCGTCCGCACTCTGTATCCATGTCTTCCTGCCGGTCCGACGGAGACGCGTCCGTTGCGAGCACGTCGACTGCAGAGTCCGTGCGAACGCCGTGCACGGAGCCGACTTCGCTCTTCGCCGTCGCAGAGGCGGAGCCGCACTGGGAGACCGACGAGCCGTGGTCACCGTATCGTGACCTCGTAGCCGACGTCCACATGGAGGAGCTGGTTCAGCAAGCAGGGGCAGGGGACGCGCGCGTCGCCGGGTCCTTCTTCGCCTTGCACGACAAGCACGGTTCAGGAGGCAGCGCGTCCTCGACGTGTGAGTACCTCCGCCATCTACGTCGCCTGTGTGTCCTGGCCGTGCTCATGGTCCTCCTCCTCGCAGACGAAGCATCGCCCCCCGAGTCCGAGTATGCAAGCCGTGCCTGCTCGCGGTCGGGGTCTGTGTCCAGGGACTCGTGTGACTCCCACCATCACTTCCGTCTCTCGCACTCAGGGACGAGCAGTCGCTCCTGGCCTGTCTCTCCCCGCATGAAGGCAGGAAGTGTTGGGACCTTTCCTCCGGACGCTTTTGGCTCGGACCCAGGCACGGGGCCTTGGGGATTGTTTTGCGGCGACGCAGATGCGACTCCGAAGCAGCATTCGCGATGATACATCGGTTCGCGAAGCTGACGGGGCTTCGCATCCCTGTTCGTCGTCCTGGGATGGATCGTGTTCGCTCGTTCCTCGTGCTATTCATCGTTCTTCGCTGCTTCTGCGCCAAAACATGCCCATAACGACCGGATGACGACGTTCTTGTCCGCTCTCTTCGCAATCCCACTGACGAGGCCACCATAGAATTTTGGGAGTGTACCGTTGCCTATATTTATTCGTGTCTCTAGCCTTCCTGCAGACACATCGCTATGGTAACTCTTCGCCCCGCTGCTTGTCCTTGCCCATTCCCGTTCCCTCCCACTCGCTATCCATCTATCTGCACACCATTCAAACATCACTCGCCCTTCTCTCCGTCTCTTGGGCTGCCCTGTCTGTCGTTCCTGCTCAAAACCGTCTCATGTATCATAAGAACACCCATCGCCGTCACACTGGACTCGCACTCGCACTCGCACTCGACATCCGTACACATACACGCACATCCCGTCTCCACGCCCCGCAGCATACATCATACATGCATCTGTATCATATCTCTCCCATTGTACTAGTACACGGTTCGCTCTATCTCTGGTTCGTCTTGGCCTACTACTGGTCTCTTGGTCTCTTGTCGTCGAAGGCGTTGCTGTCTTTCTCTTCCTTCTCTCAGGTTCTGCGCTCCGTTTACTCTACATCGCTATAAGTAGCCGCTCTGTACGTGTATGTCGTTGCACTCCGCCTGCAAGCGGCTCGTGCAACGCTGTACCTATAGTGTCAATGCATGAGTTGTCTATTTCCGGTACTTGTTTGCGCTACTACCATGAACACTTCGTATGCATTGGGACCCGCCTCGACTCACGACGCAACAGCGAAACACTCCATGCCCGCTTCAACGTGAACTAGTAGGACTCAGGAGAGCGGACATCTGCGTTCAGGAGCTGTAGGTGCGCCAAATGCCGCGGCCATCAAGTTAAGATTTCTTGACTGACAACTTTTCTACTTGCAGCGTACACACAACTTCATCATTACAAACGATACGTGGCTGCGTGTTGCACAAGTAGCGCATGGGAGTCGTTCGGGAATAGCCCGCGTTGCAAAATGTACATGAAGTCCCGATGACCGCAAATACCGGGGAGTGACCTTCGGCGGTTACATACCCATAGAAAATCCATCCCTCAAGGCCTTCAGACAAATATGTCAGTCCTATATCACCGAGTCCAAGGACGCTAGGGGTACACACCTATCATCTTCACAGCCCGCACACGGACGCCTGGACCTGCCGAACAGACGCGTCGATCTGCCCGAGGAACACTGCCTGCCCGTCCGTGAGCGTGTTCATCGCCTCCAGCGAGATGTTGAACCCGACGTCCGCGTGGTCGATGGCGAGCACGGTGATGCTCTGGCCGTTGTACGTCAGCTCCCAGCACGTCCCGCACTGGGGCGAGTTGAAGCCTGAGACGGTGGCGGCCCCGCCGATGTTGGGGAAGGTCGGGAGCGAGCCAAACGTTGGGAAGCCCTTCGTGTTGAGCCCTCTAGGCCCGTCCGCGCATACGACGTCCTCTATGCTCGCGGACGCGTTGTCGTAGGTCTCGTCGTACGTGACCGTCACTGCGACCGCGGAGGACACGACGGCGGCGATTGCGAGGAGGGATGTGACCTGCATCGTGACGATGATCAAGGGGCGAGCGGTTAGGGAGACTGAATGCAGGTGCGAAATACCGATGGTCCAACGCTGACCACTGGGCACTTGCTCGTCTTTAGGTTGCCGTTTTATAGATGCAGCTCCCGCTGTCGACGGCCCCCTTGCCCGCACTTTGGTCACAGTCTAGATGACTACGTTCGGAGGCGCGACCATGAGCCGTGTCACAGTCAATGAGTCCTTCGCCCAGAAGTGTCGGTGCCATGAGACCGACTCACGGGCAGTCACTCGCCGCCAGGTGAATCTGACGGCCTCGCTACTTGAAATGTTCGGTCCGAGCTCGCACTGATAGTGAATGGGGCTATTTTTCCAGGCGGCCGTCGACTGAGATGTCTTGCTGTAGGAAATAGCATCCGAGAAATGTCAAGTCCGAGAAGTGCCAGAGGAAGAGAAGGAGGACTTCCTGCTGGTCGTCCTCTGGCGCGCAATTGCCGCGGAGACGCTCGAATCGCAAGTTCCGTTGATCGCATGGTGCATCATGGCACGCCCTCGCTCAATTATAGGGATTATCGCGCCTGGAAGAGTACAAAAAACATGTTTGGCACATGTTACACGAGCGAGAAGGCCACAGATTGAAGTACTTGGTGTACATCGTAGAGAAAACGGGCGGTAAGTAAGCGATATTCTGAGGAACCAGTGACAGATGGGATAAAGAAACACACTAGTCCATAGTGACGTGTGGTATCCTCAGATGCAACCGCGCCGCAAGAAGTAATTCGGGCGGCGCGATTTCTATAGGACCACTGTACGACACAGAGTCTGTCCGGGGCGGCGGCGCTGGACGGAGAGTGCCCACCGTATCGGCGACGGTATCATACAGAACCTGCACGAGGGACAGGCGTATCTGGACCAGGATCTCAGTGGGTAGCCCTTCAGGAGGGACCCACGGGACGATCACTGAATGCGTCCCTTCAAGAACGAACTTTAGCTGGGGCCGCTCCCAATCCGAGTCTTGAAGCAGAGTCGCGAGCTTGTAGCAGCAGAAGCAGCACGCCTTCTTGCTGCTTCCAATTGGAACCCACGGAAGGGCCTCCAGAGACGTCATAAGTAAGTGAGATGTATCGAGGAAACAGGCGTAGCGCACCTGGAACATGGACTGAACCCTCTTCGTGGACGGCGTCTCGAGACTCGAATCCATGGCGTGAATGGCACCGCCGTCGGACTGGCTTGAGCACGCCAGCGCCATGAGGGTTGCCTCTGCGTGCTCTGCTGCTTCAAAAGGCTGTCTTTCGAGTGGTCCCGCCAGCTTTTCGAACGCATCGGTAACAACGTCGATGTCTTCCTCGGGGAATTGAAAGCGTTCTCGGAACTTGCACGAGAACTCGCGGACGGTGGCGGCAGTGATCTGAGGTATAGAGGGCTTGGACGAGATCATGTAACATTGAATCCGGATACCTCGGTCGGCCATGCGGAGGCCGTAGCGCACGTAGAAGTCAGTCGCAGCGTAGGCTACGCACAACGACCGCAGATGGCGGACCACAGACGCTCTGCAGGCTTCGCCGGTGATGGTCGGCGTGTCATGCGGAAGCTCTGCAACGAACGGGAGTGAGACGTGCACGGTGTCAATGGTATGTTATACATGTTACCATACAGGTCGTCCCCGTAGGCTGAGGGCGCGGCGTCGATGTCGCACGATGGATTCGTGATCGCCTCTACCAATGGACGGGAAGGCAGTTATTCAGCATTGACCCTTTTGACACCGAACATATGTTTACGCACCTTCCAGAGCAGCACGACGCGACTGAGCACTACTGCGGAATTTCTCAGAGAGATCATGTGCAAGCCCAGGGGTAACGAGGTGTCCGAGTACTCCGGATGTGGCCGTATAGTGTAGTATGACCATCGCCATGTACAACGCTGCCACCCTGTCTGCCTTCCACTCGTCCGAGCGGCAATACATCTCTCGCATAGTCCCGAGGAACCCATAGAGCATATCGACCCACGACACGGCGGTGTCTTGCGAGACCGTGTACATCAAGTTGCCGTCCTTCGCTGGCACACCGGCCTCGTCCGGATGCAGGTCGTAAGGGACGAGCCACTCCCGCAGCCCGGGTGGGAGTAGGAACTGCTTGGATAGCGGCCTGTCCCTCTCGGAGTCGTGGTACCAGGAGTGCAAGAGCTCCAACGGGTGTTTGGTCCACATGTTTGCGCCCCGATCGATCCGCGCTCGGAGCTTGCGGTAGCATCGGCGGGATATGAAGATGGTGAATGTGTACACACGCCTACTTATAACAACGTTAGAGTCGGGGATGGGGGCGACAGTTATGGGGGCGAAGAGATAGTTGAGGATCGCGAACACATCGGCCGCGTGCTCGGAGAGAGTGACGTCCCTGCACACGAATGCCTAGAGTGAGTACGATCCAGAAGAACGCCTGTGCCACGCACATGGAGGTACGATAATGTTCAGTGAGGACCTCAAGTCCCGTCTTTTCGGATTGCAATTCCGATACCGAGAAGTTGAAGGTCTCCCGACCATGTGCAGAGCCACGAGAGACATCAGGAGCGACCACAGCAGCTGTAATGGTGTCGCTCTCGAGCTCGCCAGTCACTGCCACTTGCACCATGTTACCGGAGTCGCGACCACTGGCAGAAGGGTTATCTTCTTCACCGCCCGCCCGAACGGTGCCCGTAGTGAGGATGGACGCGAGGTACGTCCAGGCGTCCAACTCAGCCTTGTACGGCGGCCGACTCGGGCGTCGCCCACTCATTCCAGAGTAACTCCCGCCTGCTTCGACGAAGTCCAGTGCGCGTCCGACCTGAACACCGGAGAGCAGGTACGAGAGCAGGAGTATGTCGCGGCGTACATCCGAGTCCGTCGCGCCTTCGAAGAACTCCCCGAACTGGGAGAGCGTCGGCCGCGACATCCTGGCACTCCGGGTGGCGGATCCGGATGAAGGGCGAGTGACTTGTTGATCACGACTGGAGACGTTAGACTAGATATCGTGTCGCAGACTGCGGTCAGAATCGACTGTCCATGCTACCCCTATGCAAGTGGTACTTACCAAGTTACTTAAAACTGCACCAGCGCCAGTACTGTATGTGGCGGAGGCGCCGGTGCTACATCGTGACTCATCACCCTAGTAGTACTTAACCACCACTAGCTGCCGATGGCCCCTTCGCCTCCCGCAGCCCAGTTCGAGACTTTCTTTCCAGCCGAGTCCGACGTCCGCCATGACATCGCGCTATTGTCGTACCTACTCGCTCAAGTCAAGTACACCCAAGACGTCGGCACAGGCGCAGGCGACGATGCCTGCGGGAGCAAAGCGAAGACCGACCCGTTGCGTGCATGGAAGTATCTCGCCTTTATCCTGGATGGTTCCTCTGGCAATAGAGGAATTGCGGTCACTGGCCAGGTTGAGAATGGTGCTCTGACGGCTGCTGTGGTCACCCATAACGTCCTCGCACCACCAGCCCAGACCTCGGGCCAGTTCGCTATCGCAGAAGTGGAGAGCCTCAGCAAGATCGGCAGGGACCTTCTCCTTCACTATGACTCTACCAGCATGTGCGTCAGCGGCCGTCTTTCCAGTGGCCCTTGTTCGCTGACTCGCGTGCTGCGTGCAGAGATGTCCCGTTCTCCCAGCACGTCTCCGATGTGTACTCCAGGAATCCTGAAGTATCTCTTCTCTCCCAACAGAGGCACCTCCAGCTCTTCTCCCGGCACCGCGCGCATCTACCGCACGACTGCGTTCACTTTTATTTATATCCCGCCGGTGCTATCGCACGCTCCGGGCGCGCGTCCTGCAGGGGACGCGCATATGGAGCAGACACCCTCTCGAGCTCATACACGACTGGTACACGGCCGAGCCGCGCGAGCTCGCACCGTCACAGTTCGCGCTCAATCCCTCACTGCGCCCTCTCCTCGCCGTGCACGACATCCATCCCGACGCACCGTCGGAGACTGAGTCCAAGGAACTTGAAGGGAGGTTGAACTACACGATCTCGACGGACACCGCGGGGAAGTGGGTCCGCATGCTCCGCAAGTTCCTGGAGGGCATGCTGGACGCATACCGCGCCGAGGCGGCGTGGACTACGGACACCGCGCAGGACTTGTACGAGATGCTGCTGATATTGCACAATGCGCTCGCGGTCGGGATCGTGCACCGCCTGATCGCCGGTACCCCTGCACTCGCTGAACATCTCGATAGCAAACGCTTCGCTCGCCCCGCTGGGCGTCACCCTCTGGAAGGTGTGTGAGTATACTTACTCGGACATGTGCTACCGTCGCTGAAGGATTATTTGCCTGTCCAGATGCGATCTTGAACTCTTACGGACCAGATATTGCTGCGCCCTCCGCGTCGGCCGCCGGAGAGGACGAGGGCGGGGACGGTAGGAGATATTTCGTCCGGTTTCCTGTCTGCCCAGCTCATCTCACATCCAGAGCGGCCGGACGATCCGACGATGTCCGTGACCCGCTACCTGCAGACACTGTGCATAGCCTACGAGGCTGCCAATTTCTACACCTCCTACGGCCAGCGCATGGCCAGTCAGCCCATGCAGCTCCAGGCCTACACGATCTCGTGCAAGCCCACTGTCCCCGATGTCACTGCTGCGACCGTTCGCGAATTCGCGAGTCGATTCGTGGACCGGTTCCCGTTTCCGCATACGAACGTCAACTTGAATGCCGCCTTCGAGACGCTGGCGGTGTCGCTGGAGAAGAAACCCTTCGACGCAGCGGAGCACGCAGAGGCCGTCCTCATGGCTCTCGCTTGTTCCAGTCTTTCCGGCCCAGTGTCCCCCGAGGGACTCCTCGATTCTGTGGATGGAGCGCGGACGGCCATACAATCCATATTCCGAGTACGCCCTCTGTTCGTCTGTCTCCTGTACAATTCGCTGACCTGTCCCGGCAGACCACGCGCATCCCGGTTGGCTTCAGCGAGAGATGCTGCTTCTGCTGCCACAAACTCGCGGAGCTACTCAAACTCGCGGAGCTACTCAAACAACGCGCTGGTGTCGACTGTGTCCTCCCGGGCCAAGACACGCGTCCGACGATCGTCCCCTGGATCCCACCACCCGGTCTACCCCCGGACGTCCTGGTCGAGCTCCGCGTGATCCTCCTGCAGGTCTTGCACAACACCATCGAGAGGGTGCTCGACGACATACGCTCTGCGCAGCCGTCCCCTGCAGATCCCATGTCGCCCACCGAAGCGCACCCGCTGCACAAGAGTGCTGACTTCCGCGCGCGTCGGTTCACGCTGACACCTGACAGCTCACCGGTCATTCCTCCCAGCGACCCGAATCCGGACGGTGGCTCGACGGGGGACTTCAGCTTGTAGCGGTGTATCTGCATCTGTATTCGTGGAGCCTGGAGGCGTACGTGTACAAGTACGAAGTGCCTGCTCACCCGGTGAGCTCCATGATGATGCATGCGTACTCGTACATGTTATCGCGGGG